>JANHGC010001307.1:0-11506 GCA_027560395.1 Boaedon fuliginosus | reverse complement strand
GAATCCTCCCACCGCCCCCCGGGGGGAAGTACCGCCCCCGTTGAGAACCACTGCTCTAGTCAAAACACAGCAGTCAGCTAGTGAGATAACAAAGCCCATTGAATTTAGGGTCTGCACAAGGCAGACATACCACATCTTACCTGACTGTTTACACTCATAGATTTGTGTAGAAGCCAGGTTTGGTCTTCCTGTTGTTGTAAACCTAGTGGGCTTTTTACATATATCTCCTCATCAAGGTCTGTGTGAAAATAGGGAGTCTGACTGTCAAACTGAAAGACCTCCTTATTGTGTGCTGCCAGTGCTGTTTTGACGCTCTCAGGCCACACTGTTGGAGAGTTGGTCTCACTCTAGTCCTCAAGGTAATGTTGTGTGAAACCTTGGGCCAAGAGGCGGGCCTTATATAAAGGCTGCTGTCAGGCAATGTTTTAATTCTGTATACCTATCAAGTGCCAATGGCTTCTCTTTGGGGACAGCAGTGAGAGTGAATACATTTAAAAATTTTAAACAGTGCATTTCTCTCTGCATGGCCTTCCTCCCTCCACTTACCCTGTTCTTCCTCTGGAAGCTGCAAAACATCAGAGTAGGTCTTGGGAGTTACAGTGATTTGGTTGATGAATGCAACAAGTCCATGTCATATTTCTTGGATGGTATGCCCTCGTTGCTGCACTTGGACTTGCACACTTGTTGCCATCAATTACTGTCCACACCATCAGAGGATGTACTAGGCCCTGCAGTCTGTGATGGTGGTGCAGGATATCTGGTGCTGAAGCAGCAGGAAGTGTATCTGCAGCTGGCGTGATTTGTATGGGGTTTGAAGAAGCTGGAGCAGTGTCTTCACTGGTGAGAATAGCAGGAGTGGCGATGCCATCATGTGTTGTGTGTGGGGGTGGGGGTGGACTCCAGGATCATTGGCATACTCCTCAAAGATTGCAGAGCATACTATCGCTATTCTGCCCTATTTGTCCAGGAAATGATATGCCTTGGAACCAGTGGCATATTCCAGGAAATGCAGCTTTTTAGACACCTCTTCTCCCTTTCGTCTTTGCTGTTTGGGTGTATGCACCCATGCATAAGACCCAAATGTGCGAAGGAGATGGTGAAGACCTGAGTGAATTCCAGACCAGGTTTTTATCTTCTGGGGCAAGCATGGACTTCACCACAGAATACAGACCATGTAAAATGATCAAGCACTTCTTCCATAGCCTTGCTAAAATTATCCAGATGCAGCCTTTATGAAATTAATCTACCAGTAGTGGCTTCTTAGGATGTGGCCTAACCATGCCTGTAAAATGTATGTTAACATTCAACTTCTAAAAAAATAATGAAAAGATGCATGAATCATCTGGAGAGAGGGGGGAAAAGAGACTTTAGTCTAGAAGAAGCTATTAAGAAGAAATTTCTTGACCCATGGATGGTTAAATTATAACAAATGATTAATTTAGAATATGTATCCAGGTACACAATGAACCTTCCATTTGTAAACAGAGAAAATTGAAATGTATGAAACATAAAATTTTTGGAAGAAACAACAGTTTATGAAATTATCCACATCCTATTTTCTTCCAATTTCCATTATTTTTTCCCCAGTGGAGTGATGAAAGATGGATGACTTCATTACTACTCCCACCTCTCCTTACCTTCCCCAAAAAATGATGTCATGATACATGATGATGAATTTGTACATGGTGGGATGGGTATCTTTAATTGTGATGCTACACCTACTCTCTTGCAGATTTTGATTTCCTCTTGTGGGAACTCAGGGTTTGGGGACAGGTCACAAAATTGTCCCTATTTTCTGGAATGAAAACAACATTCCTTTTGTATTTAAGTAATAGATCATTTACTTGAAAACTAACTTAAGGTTGCAATTCTTGGGGGGGAAAACAAGGAGAAGTCTTACATTTTGAGTAAAAGTTAGTTTCTGGAGAATCCCTTTCACTGCCTGATCAGTTAAATACAAAATCAATTTTGGAGAGTTGCAAATGTTTATAGTTTCATCTGGGAACAATAAGGTTATTCTGGTTGTTGTTTTTTTGCATGCAAAGCATGTACTCAAACAATATACAATGACCTCCCTTATCTGACAAGAATGTTTTCCAACATCTCACTCATTTAGTGGGACAAGAAGAGGTGGGATGTATTATGTAAAAGAATATATAGCTTATCTGAATAACGTGTAAACAGAACATCCCAACATTTTATCAATCTGAATTTTCGGCTCTTTGACAATTTTGGAGAGCCCGTGGAATTCTATAGAGGTAGAATTCCAGCTGCCAACAGGATAACAGCATCGAGAGGGATCGTGGAGATCTTCTAATCCAGCCCCTTACTCAAGCAGGAGACCTTATACCATTTTGGACGAATGGCTATCCAATCTCTTCTTAAAAACCTCCAATGATGGAGGCCCCACCACTTCTGAAGGCAAGCCATCAAATTGTTCTACCTGCCAGGAAATTTCCCTTAATTCTAAGGTCCAGTGATTTTTAACTCTCCTTCCATTGATTCCTCCCAGTTACTATATTATTTGTTCTTAATATTATTTTAAACCTCTTAGGGACTGTAATACAAAATATCTGTATACAAATATTTTTTTTTGCAGATAAATTAAGCTGCCTGTAAGGCTACGTTAGTTAGGGAGAATTTCAGATAGTCCCAGATGAGCAGAAACTGAGGCTTAATGGCTGGTTGCAGCTCAACCGGAAGGCTGCCATCCATCTTTCATCCGAATTCAGATCTGTGGGGCGTTTCACTTCGAGGAAAGGACAATCCTCATCCCTGGTTTCACATTTGGACAGTTCAAAAAGCTTAGGTTTACAAAGCATTCGTATTGTGACACAGTTCATTTTCTTATAAGCCGCTCAAAATGCTCACATAAATGGTGCTAATTTTCAGGAAAGTAAATTAGCATAATTAATGACCAGCCAAATTTGGGGGTAATACAGTATGTAATTAACATTAGAGAGTTCTGTTGTACCACCTGCCCCCACATTTCATTGTTGCTGTCTACGAACTGTACAGGAGGCTATTTTCCCCTTTGCTGCACTGAGCAGAGAGCAGCTTTCTTCATCAGAATAAGCCATTAGCTGTAATGGCATGTAGGTGTAATGGAATGTGCTGGAAACATCTGTGCAGAGAGCAGGGGAGAAATTGCTGCATGCAGTCATAGTCCTTTGGGGAGCTTGATTAAGGATTGCTTCAGAGAACTTGAGATCAGACTTGGGACGCAAAAAAAGGAAAGCAAGGAAAATAATGCTAATAGATTTACGGGTGTACTGCAGGGAGAACAAAGGATTTAATTTTTTTTTTACTTCCCTTTATTGCTCTTATATTGCATCTGTTCTCTGTTGGGCTTTGACTTAATGAACTGATCTGGAAAAATGTATCAGAAAATGCAGTTTAGAAAAAGAAGATATATAATATATAAATATGAAAAGAGCTTATTTTTTTTCTCCTTTGATGAAATCATCGTTAGAGCAAACAAGATCCGTGTATTTGCATCACTTGCTATCTTTGAAGGAGGCTTTTACCATTTTTTAGAAAGCTATTCTTAATCTGCATTATCTAGAAAGGAAAATAAAAAATAAAAGTAAGTTTCAACATTCTTAGAATCATTTTTTTGTCCTGCAAATAGCATTTTGGAATTTAATTATAAGGAAGATTACATTGCTATAACACTTTTTTGAATCTGATTTTAGTATCCATCAAACTAAGAAATGTCTTTAAAAGCCTGAGAATCCTGGATGATAGAAAAAGATTTTTTTCTATTTATATAAGAAAAATTAATTAATTCTTAGATTTATGTTAAAAGGGGAAATCGTTGAATATGGTGCACAAAGCATAACAGGGTGCACGTGCAGAAACACCAGCAAACATAATGCATTTTTTAATGATTAGTTTCATTTTCTGTTTTTTAATAATAAATTAAACAAAGCCCTGTGCTAGTAATATATCTCCTTCTGCATGTAGTAAACCTTGCTGAGTCGATTGTCTCTCCTTAAAATAGTGCTATGCAGTTTAGAATTTGTAGGAAGGCATAATGTAATAAAAATGCAAAAGCTAATAATATTACAGCAACTGTCATTGTTTATCATGTGTAGCACCTGCTTTAAAAAAATAAAATAACGACAAGATGAAGAAAAAGAGAAATCATCAAACTGTTCCAAAATGGAAAATCTGGGCACTTTGCCAGTTCCACAGTGTGTTTCAGGTGTGCTATAAATAGGAACAATAAAGGTGCAGATGAGAAAATCAGAAATGATAGGTCTCATAGACGTGAAAATATTATGATGATATTATTTGAAAGAAAAATTTGGGACACCTTCAAGATTTCTTCCCTATGAGTGTAGCTGAATATTTTAGATCTACTAAAACTAATAATATAATTACCCTTGCCTTAAAAAGCACCTTTATTAAATTAGCCCCAGATAATGAAAGAACCAGACAGGCTGACAACATCTTTTCAATGCTAGATTGTTCTAGTTACAAAACATGAATGATAGTTTTTTTTAAAAAGGGGCAACTATAACAGATATTCCGGGAGGGATCCAAAAGTTTCACTAATACAATCTTTATCTCAGTTCTCTGGTCAGTTTCAGATTGAGCTTTATATTCCCCACCGCCCCATCCCCTGAAACCATTTCAGAACAGCACTCGCTTCAGGGGGTGACGAGGGCAAAACAAAAAAGATGATGACTACAGTCTGATCAAAGCCTCTCTCCTAACATTGATGCAAAGTTATAAGATTTGAATTGAGATTGACATCTTGGCTGTTTAACACACTTTTCCTTCCATATATATACACGTTGGTTTAGAACCTATTGTTTATAAAATTGTTTTACACGAAGTCTGCCCAACTAGTTCAGCATTAAATACCTAAATAGGAATGTATTCTTTGCACACTCACTAGCACTGATGATGTTACTTAATTGAGTAATGAAACATTGCAAGAAAACAAAAAAAAAAAAGTGGTAACACTGAAGGTGTTACCAAGTTGGTTAATGAAAAAAATCTGCAAGCAAATAGACCAAGCTCAGAGTTATAACCAAAGACTCCACAGTTCAATCCTGAACTATGAATATTTTCTTGTTGTTTTTTTACCTGCAATTTACGTGCATCATCAATGAGCTAGGATTCTTTCCTAATTATTGTCTCACATTACTCCATGATTCTTGAAACCTGGTAATAATGAAATATCACTATTTTTTCAAGACCTGCAATCCATGCAGAAGAATTGTGATAGGTATACAGACCAGATGTAATATGAAGAAGAAATAACCTTGAAGAAAAGAAGGAAAAAGCAAGACAATGGTTAGATAAAAGAAATTTGAGTTTGGAAAGGATCTGCAACCTGAATAAGCCTTTCAGACAAGACATTCCTAATTCTCATGAAGATAAAGCATGGGTGTCAAACTTGTGACATCATGTTGCCGTTGCAAGATGTTTCACAAGGTTTTTTCCCTTCATGGAGCTGGGGTGGGCATGGCCTGCACATGACACATCCGGTCCATAGACCGCCAGTTTGACACCCCTGAGATAAAAGGAGGGAGAAGGAAAGACATTCAAACTTGTAAGATTCTGTTACTATAACCTTATAATTAAAGAAGGAGTAGACTTAAACTTAGTTTATCCTACCTTGCCAGATTGACAATAGTTCAAAACAAGTGAACTTTATTTGAGTCAAAATCCATGTTATGTTTGGGTTAGACAATTTAATAACCTCTGGTTGATTTGGACTACAATAACAAACCATACTGGCTTAGAGAAATAGGACTTGATGTCCAAATCATCAAAGGACACCAAGTTCCCCTTCCTTCTGTTTAGCAAAATATGAAATATAAATTGTTCCTATGTTTTTATTTGGATCCTAGAATTAGTGCATAGAAATTTAATTTGTGGCACCATGTTCAGTTTAAGAAACACACTGATTTTGCCTGTTCCCCTCCTTTTTTTCTTTGCAGAAATTGAAATAAATAAAATCTACATTTGTATCAATAGAAATTCTTTTTTCTCTTCTATCTACCAAGGAGCAAGTTAATGGGTATTTAAATCAACATGACTTAAGAAAGATTATCTATCTTACATGGAAATCTTATTCTCCTACCCATGCTTTCACATTGGGAAAGTAAGATTTTATTTCTTTGTCAGAGCTAGAATCTTCTTTAATTTGTTGTTGTCATCAAGTACCTTTTTGAATTTTTGAAATCCTTGTCTAGTAGCCCTAATAAATTTTTCATGCTGCATAATGCATTCCTGTGTTTGTTGAATAGCTTAACTTGTGGACAAACTTGTATAAGATCATGCTGTTAGTTTTTCTCTGCTAGACAAATCATTATAATGGATAAAACTTTGGACAAATTATTTAATAGGAACACAATGATGATTGACATCTTTGGAGTCCTTGGTGAACTTTGAACTTGGTTGTTTGCTTGCAGACATTTCATTACCAAATTAGATAGCTACCATTGCATTTTTAAAAAGTCTGATAACAAAATGGTAACTAGTCTGGTAATAAAATGACTGCAGGCAAACAACCAAGTTGAGAGACACCAAAAATTCCACATTTCAGCCCTGTGTTACAAATATCCTGATACTGATATCTTTATACTTGCCACATTCTTAGAAATAGCACTAATATCATCTTGTCTCCCGTCTGTAACAACACTGCTATGTATACATTATCCATTTGAAACATAGGAAATATGAAAAAGGAACCCCTTAATATGTAAGTTATGGGTACTCCATCAGTCTGGTGCCAAAGAATATCATACATATTCAACTAGTTAAGAGACAATCAATTATATCAATGTTAAAATGATTACAGACATGTGAATCCTATTTCTCCTGGGACATGCTACTAATCTCATCAGAATCCTTTTGACTTCATAGAAACTCCTTTGATGTTTCACTTGACAAGAAATTTCTAAAATTTCTTTTGATTTCACTTTTAGCAAAAAAATAAAAAAATACCAATGCCCAGTGTGAATGTGGATAAACTCTGGGGATGTCTATGCTTGTCAGGTTTATCAAACACCTTTGAGGTTTCCTTGAAGTTTCTAGAATATTTTCTCTGAAGGGAAATTCATATGAGAAATCCCACTGGCATCCAGGACTGCTTTGTTCTTTGGTTGTTCTTTTCTTGTCTTCCTACAATGTTCAAATGCTTGGTTGTTGTCATCTTTACAAGTATATGTATAGCAATGGGTATAAGATAGGATCACACAGCAAAACAGAGAAAGTTGAGAGAAAACACTTCCTAGATGTTGCTGGACAAACCATTTTGGGCAAAAGGAGAGTTTCTGCCATCAACCCTTTTTTTTGCAATCTTCATGGAACAATGATGTAGAACTCTGCCACAACAAGAAGCTTCTGGTGGTAAACGTTTTATTGCACCAAGAATAAATAAAACTATAAGAACCTTTGCTGTATTAGGCCACAGGCTCCTCTAGTCAAGCACTCTGTGGTGAACTAGATGTGTTTAAGAAGCTTCCAAACCTGGACTAGAACGGATAGCCTTTGTCTTCTGATATTTCTCTCCCAATAACTAATATTGTACTTATCAGAGAATCAGGAAAGAGTAAACCTACCAGTGGCTTTAAAACTATCCAAACTGGCTGCTATTGCCACAACTTCTTTCATTGCAAGATGTCAATTGCTATAATTTCTTCTTGTCCCCTAACTCCAGTCCTCAAATAATTTTGGATGCCCCCCCTCTCTCTGTCTCTTTCTCTCTCTGACCACAGCAACAACTACACCCTAGGTTGACATTTCCATCAACCAGTCCACCATTACCCAAGATCCCTTTCATGGTCAGTCATTGCTGGCTCAGATCCCATTAATGTATAACTGAAAGCTGGATTTTTCTGTCAATATGCATCACTTTACCCTTGTTTACTTTACACTTTACACATCTATAAATAGCTGCAGCAATTAACCCATTTATAAAAGCTGTATCTAGACATAGACAACAGCTTGTAGAGAAAGAAGGTATAATATATAACAAAGCAATTCATCTATTGTTAGAACTGCCTTTGATTTGCAGAATTTGAAGACCTCTGAAAAAGATATATTGGTCAAATTCTAAAAATCATGCTGCTTATAGTCTGATATAAAATCCCCACAAATTCTGGAACTGAATCATGTTGGTTAAGCTTAGGCTAGTAAGCTGTCAGCACTGAATCTTTTACAAGGCTATCACAATGAAATACCTATAAAAACCCAGTTTGCAGTGGGTAAAAAAAAATCGGTCTCTTCAATCAGATGGGGGACAAATAATATCAGTCTTGCAAAAACCTTGTCTTCAAACTAAATACATAGTTTCAGGTAAATTATAATGCTTAACAGCATGCTCAGCAGAATAAAATATGAGCTGAGTTGCAGATGTCACCTCTGATGGAAAGCAATGTAAATTTTGCATGCATCTCCAAACAATTCTTGTTTCTTTAAATAACAGACTTGTGGAAACCTGTCCTCCCTACTGCTCTCTCTCTCTCTCTCTCTCTCTCTCTCTTTCTCTCTCTCAACAGAGAGAATGGGATTTATAAGCATGGTGTATCCCTGGTGCAAATGATCTTTTCGTTAGTCCACTGAATAACCATTTGTCATAGGTTTTACTGTAGCATGAAGTTATGATTAATATTAGGGCTTGAATACAGCAGGTAGAAAGACCACATTCATTTTCAAAGTCACGTCGCATTGATTAGAATTCACTGCAGGTTATTCAAATAACGATCGGCTCAGTTCCCAGGAGAATTTCTGTCTGATTTTTCTTTATCCTCATTAAAGATCCCAGGTGCAGACAAAGCTTTACACACTTCTAATTTGCATTATCCTTGGGAAGGAGGTAATTCACATGCCTTCAGTATATAGCACTTTTTTTGTAGTTTGCACCTTCCTGTCTATTTAAATAAATCAAGAAATTTAGCCTTTATAAACCATCTGACAATAGAAAATGCCAGATTTTATTACTCTTCATAATAAGCATGTGCATTTTAAAATATCACTCCTAATTCAAATAAAGCCCTTTATCTTTCCCTTTCTCCTTCTCCCTCACTCTTGCCCTCTCCTTTTTGCCCTAACCTCTTGCTGAATAACCACAGCACCTGACTTGTAAAAGGGAAACGGATTCTTTTTAGATAGATATATACTTCCATGAGGCTAAATTAGAAAATATTCTCTAAGCACTGCTACTACTGAAGAGTGGCTGTTTGTAAGATGACAACCACCAACAAAGTGTTGCATGATATTTAATTGCACATAAATGTAAAATACCAAAGAGTTAAAATGGTATTAAGTCCTCCTGATTACTTTATCCCTGGCTTCATATCTGGCTTTTTTTGAAAAAAAAAAAACCCATAAGGTGTGTGGCCTTCTGGTTTCCAATGAGAGATTCTGTCTTAGATTATTTTCATCTTTAGTCTTTGTTCTAATGAGTTTAGCCTGAAGGAGAATGACAGCATAGTTGACATTTCATTGGGCTTCCATTCCTCAAGAGACAGGATTTTTAATCTAATTAAATTATGTTATACCATCTTCAAAACTACAAAGGCATTGCAAAGCACACAGCAGTGATCCTCTAGTTGCTCCCATCGCTTGTGTATTGTAATATTTTATTAGGCAGAATCTGCCATCTTTGACATCTTGAAAGTAATGCTTCTATTAGATATGCTTTTGATAGGACATGCTTGAAAATAATAGCCGAGATACAAGTGTGCATGTGAAAGAAAGTGAAATTAATCCAAGTGGAGAAGAGACACTTATTAGGAAAAGTGATACCCTGATTGGATTTCATCATTTCAACATAAATTCAACATACACTGACAAAATATTCTACTCTTCTTCTGTGCATACATAATGAGATGTGAGATCTATATAACTAGTTTTATATTACCCTGAAACAAATTGATAACCACATTGTCTTCAACCAGTACTTATTAAGAGACAGAAGGAATTTTATGGCAGGGATAGAGATTTGCTAATTCTGTAGTTAACTATTACTTTGAAGGAGGTGCATACAGCTCTGCTCCAGAATCATCCCTTTCCCCCAGAGAAACAGAAACATTTGGAAAAATGCAAATTGAAAGGTTCTGATGAGAATATCTATCAACCGGGTGGAATAATAGTCAATAGGGTGGATTGCAAGCCATTGTGAAGTCCCGGAGGGATCTGAAGAAGCATCGTCAAATATTGGATAAGCAGAGATAATTGATTCTTCACAATCATAGAATACTCAACAAACAGCATTAGAACTGCAAAGAAAAGAGGCTGCATGGTTTCTCCAATAATATAATATGTGAAGTTTCAATTTTGATACAACATTAATATTGCAAGCTTCTCCTATAAATCATCATTTTCCATTTTTGTCAGAACAAGGGCAATAGAAGAATGTAAAAAGGCTCATATTTCAACTTAGAGTTCTCCAGAGGTGTTGGGACTACAATTCCCCAAATGCTCAGCTAGCCTATTAATTGGCCATTTATATAAGTGACTGTCACTTGTAACCTACATTAAACATATACAGGCTGCAATTCTGTTGGCATTTTTCTGTTGGGGTGTCCGTCCATAAATGGATTTTTAGTGTTATCAATTAAAGTATATTCAATCTTCGTTCTATTTATATAATTTCTCTAGAATAAAACAGGTCCTGAGAAATAAAGCCATAAATAGAAGACAAAATATTCTGTAGTTCTTTCAAATTATATGAATAAAGCAAACTAATTATACATAAAACCCAAAATTTGAAGAATCCTAAAACTCGGTGATCTAAATAGACTATGTTCATGGATAGACATATCCAAGATTGCACTATGCATTTTTAAACCCAGAGATGAAACTGCAAGATGAAAAAGAACCTCACAAATCCATTATCACATCAGTTTCCTGTTTTACACACATATTTTATTTATTTCTGTATTAAACCCGTTTATATGGCTATCCAGCTTACAAAAACTCTGTGTTGTATACTATATTCTACACTAAGACCATTTTTCAGTTGTGCATTAAGTTGTGCAGCTAGGAACCAAAACTGAACTGAATAATTGGCTGAAGATGATTTAAGTGACCAATCAATTCAGTCTTCCTTCCATTTTGCTCTGTAGCCTGTAAACTGCAAACATCCAATATGAGGACCATACTTCTGGTAGATGGTCTTCTGGTAGCAGATGATGAATCCTGAGGGAAAGAAACAGTTTTAGGACTTTAGTTGAAGAAACCTAATGTAAATACAATCATTGCTAACAGTTACAACTCAAGTAACGAAACAATGCTGGTTATTTGTATCCTGTTCTAAGGATGAAACAGATATGGCTATCCTAGTTATTGACTTACACAAAACAAAAGAAATACAAAGTATGATTTCCTAGGACTATTACTTTCTTTCAAGATAATTAACCACTGTGATTTCTGTGGTCAACACAGAAATCAGATTGACTATGTGCTCTGCAGCCAAAGATGGAGAAGCTCTATACAGTCAGTAAAAACAAGACCAGGAGCTGACTGTGGCTCAGATCAT
>JANHGC010001305.1:20659-31324 GCA_027560395.1 Boaedon fuliginosus | reverse complement strand
GGTCGGTGAAATGAGGACCCAGATTGTTTGGGGGGCAATAGGCTGACTCTGTAACTGCTTGGGGAGTGTTGTAAAGCCCTGATAAGCAGTATATAACATCTGAGTGCTATTGCTATCTATGTTGTAAGCCCCCCAGAGTCCTTCAGGAGTTGGGCGGCATAAAAATGTAATAAATAAATAAATACATACATGCATGCATGCATGCATACATACATACATACATACATACATACATACATACATACATATCATGATTCTCCCTTAAAGTTTTTAAAATTACACAGTCTCACTACTTACTGCATACAGTAGTGAGGTGTGATGGATACTTGTTTTACCTTAAAGCTATGAAAAGTTAAAACTATCAATATGTAACAATAAGAGAAACACAAGAATACCAGTGGCAGACACCTACAGTTAGATTTCAAAATTTGTGATATTTCTCTGATGAAAAATGGATTAATATTTAGATATAATTATGTTTAACAAAACGTTGCATTCCATCTCACCATATTTTCTTTTCCTTTAAGTGAGATCTTTTTCTTAAATCTTTGGTTTGACAAATAAGACTTTCATCTCGATTCACATATCTCTTCTTCCCATATGCATGTCCTCAACCCAGTCACATCTTTCTCTTTGGTGTATGTAGTTCTTAAAAGGCTTTTGAGGCAGAGACATGCATTTTTTTAAAAAATCATCTTACTATGGGAAATTAAAAATGGAGACAATTATAGAAAATTCCAATTGAAAGAGAAATTGCATTATCAAATATGCCATAAAAGCACAAAAATATTAAAAGTAAAATCATTTCAGAGCAGCCTGTATGATTCAATTGTAGATCAATAGTGTGTAGTTAATGCATTAGCAGTAGAGCATTAATTTGCAATTACCGCAGGTGATCTGATCCTCTATGTGCTGTCCATTGACATAAATGACCTTTTGTTGAAAAGGATTCTGCAGGCATTATTTCTAGCAGCTGTAACGAGAAAAGAAATAGAACAAGTCACTTTTGATCTCTCTTGCACTCTCTCTCTCTCCCTCTCTCTCTCACACACACATGCACACAAACACATATACCTAGGAATATTTTGTGTGAGAGATAGAGACAGACAGACTGACTGACTCATTGAAAATGAAATTAGGTCTGTTTTAGCCATTGAATTCTTTGAATATTCATTTGTTGTGTTAGAGAAAATATATTCTTTTGGCCAGGATATTGAAAAATGAATGAGGTTCTAATGTTGTATGAATGAAAATGTTGTTGAACGGTTCATCATAAATCTGCTGCTTTTAAGCAATTTTTACTGATGGTGAAGTTGGAAATGTTAGACCTGTAAAGTTGGATCTACTAGTGTCCTTCTGCTGAGCACTGTTTTGCCAGGAGAATGAATTATTAATAGCTTCACAATCCCAGATCTTGTCAATTGATTTGGAGCAAACTCTAGAATAGATTTGAGGCATACAGACAAGAGGAGAGGAGGAAGGGAGAAATAGGAAAATTCAGTGTGAAAGTTAAGCATGTTTGCTTTATGTTAATTTCATTCTCAGTTTTATCCTATTCCTTTACTAAGACAATGTGAAACAATATTTATTTCTCAACATTGGCTTTGCAGTTGAAGAAGGTGAAGGGGGAAAACTCTTGCATAGGAGGAAGCATCTACATTTATAGATTTATCTTCACCTCTGTAGCTCTATAATCAGTATTATATTGAAAAGTTTTTTTTTTTAAAAAAACATGCATTTTCTAAAGCAATCCTCTTGGTCAACAATAGTGTCTGGACTGTCTTGCCAAAAGTCATTTCTTCAAAGTATGAAGAAATCGTTTCAGAAACTGAGATTTTTTTTTGGTAGTGTTCTAACACCATCCATTTTGCTCTTACAAAACTTGAAAATTATCTGGGCAAAAAGACAAGCAGAAGGAACTGTGTCTTGTCTGTATGAAAGGAGGAAGGTGTTGCTTTATTCCTATAGGACTTTAGGGGTCAGGGAACTTTTCTTCTTTTATAGATCACAAATACGCTTCTTTCGTGGACACAAAATTGAGTTCACAAATTCTTACAGCCAAGCTGATGGAGCCCAAAAGCAATTTTAACAGAAAGAAAATATCGCAGTTTTGAAGGAATAGGCTCAAAAGGATGAGAGGTTAATCACTCCATGACTAAATTGAGGTCCCAAGACAGAAAAATTGTTTTGCTGGCTAGTTTTGATAGACTTGCTGCTTACAAAAATATGGGGTAGACTTCAACAGTCATAATCCTCAGCAGTGGCCATGCTGATGAGGTAATTTTAGAAGATGAAGTCCACAAGAAATTTCCTACATTGGCAAACACTGGAATAATGACAGTTTCAGAAACCAATGTGCAAACTTTTGAGTTTCCTGTTAAGAAATTTAATATACAGAACAACAGGTAAGGGGGAAGCTACTAGGTGGAGTATATGGTAGACTAAATTCCTATGAGGAACAAAAATGACATTAGGACATTAGGACAAAGAAAGTTAGGGAAAAACAGCCAGAAAAGAGAAAGATAGAAACTTCCTTATGAATCAAAAAGCTTAATAGCTTTCTTCCTCAACTCCAATAATGATTCCCATTTATGGTACTGTTAAGAGATACCTTTGGTGCAGTGTTCACTATAATTAGCAGTAGCAATACATTATCATTATATTCTAAATGATCCTTGGGGCAGCCAAATAATATAGATATTAAAATGATGTCTCCAAATAAACCACAGAATAATTAAACTGACTGAGTAGCGACTACTACGGTACACAGTGAGAAATCTTAATGAAGCAAAGCAATTCAAGGACAAGGAAATCAGGAGGCATGAATAATGCTGGAAAATATGTGTTCTTTAACATTTAACTCAAAGCCTTAATGGGGAAGCTTAGAGCAGGACAGCAAAAAAAATCCAAGACTAGAAAAAGTCTACTAGAAAAAGACTCTAGTATCACTTTTGCCTATTGTTTTGACTGGTCCTACATTTAAAAATAAATAAAGCACCAGAGGAACAAAGAAATCCTTCCTCGATTTTGCAGGTACAATTTGGACAAAGCCAGATTGTGGGCCTTTTGAATTTTACAATCCGTTCTCACAGTAGCTATTGGAAGACCCCATTCCAGAGATGTTTCTCCCTTTATTTCTGATATACTTAAGATAGATTTTATTTATTCTATCCTGACATGGTTTTTTTCCCAAAATACAGAATTTTAGTAGGGTAGAAATGGCAATGAGCTGCAAAGTAAAACTAGCATTCAGGTAAAGTCATCCAAAAGGAATTCTGGTCCCTAGGCTGCCTGCTTGCCAGTATGGCACAATTAAGCCTCATTATTATGATTATTATGATTATTTTTGCACATAGTGAATGCTGTGTTGCTCAACCATTTCAACAACCAATCCAACCTGCCTTGGAATGAAAGTGAATAGCAGTACTGTGATACAAAATAGCTAGGGTGTAGAAAAAGCACGAATGTTAAAGCAACGAATCCTCCCAGTAATTATAGAAAGAAATGGCAGAAATAAGATAGAAATAGTCAAGTCTCCGAGGAACCATTTATTGATACAGCCAGATTCTTGACAGCTACCGTTTAATTCTGCCGTTTTCAAAATTGGGCTTGACTTTCCTTTTTCTCATCCATAATGCATTTCAAAGGCGACTATAAATAAATGTTCTGAATGAGTCCAACGGTCATCAAGAGGTTTCGAATCGGACCCACAAGGGGCTTTGATCATGGTGTTTAATTATAGCAAACTGCATTTGTGGCATTTCATTTTACAGTTGATTCCACCGCCAGCCCAGCTTCAGAAATAGATTTCTCCCTCAGTTACATCTTTCATAGAAGAAGCAAAATTGATCTGTTTTGGCTGGGAAGATTCTCAGCAAAAGAAATGGATTTGAGAGAGGTGAGTTGGGCTACCATTTCATTCTTGATCTCTTCCAGATCCTTCTCATTCCCTTCTCATGGAAAAGGGATAAGATGGACCGCTGGTCTGTCATGATGACCAGCTCCAATTCTTGCATTATGCTCACTGTTGGTATTAAAAGAGGGAGGGAGAAACCCTGTTTATTGTGTTCTTGTTTTCTCTACCACTCTCTTTTCAATGCCTGGATAAATGATAAATGGGGGGAGACGGGGCTAGAAAGCAACAACTTCTGTCAAAAAGCAATTCACAAATATTTGCTTTATTTTGACTTATTCATATCCCACTTTTATTATTCTTACAGTACCCAAGTACAAAATCAAATTAAAAGATGGAGGAAGGAGACCATCGAGCAAGGAGTAACAAGGAGGATATGGTTGAAGGATCTGACCTCCTTCCTGAAGGACCCTGAATAGGTTGAGAGCTTTACATTTACTTAAATGTAAAACCAATATGCTCAAATCGATGTTGTTAGTGGATAACAACATGCAATGGAGAGACACAGAACCCTGCCCATCTGCTGGTATATCGGCTACTACCAGAAACATGTACTTTTTGGCCAACGACAAAGCCAAGAAGGTGGCTTCATTCTGGCAGCTTAAAAATTTGATCTAGACACAGAAGAATTATTATTTTTACAAACAGCTCAAGGCAGCGAACATATCCAAACACACCTTCCTCCACCTATTTTCTCCACAACAACTCTGTGAGGTGAGTTGGACTGAGATAGAATGACCGGCACAAAGTCACCTAGCCAGCTTTCATGGCTAAGGTAGAACTAGAACTCTTCAGTCTCTTGGTTTCTAGCCTGGTACCTTAACCACTAGACCAGGAGTGGGGAACCATGGGCCTCTTATGACTTGTGGACTCTCAGAATTGGGAGGCTCAGGAATTCTGGGAATAAAAGGGGCTCCCCAACCCTGCACTGGACCAAAGTGGTTCTCAATAGATGTAAGAGGAATGTAAAGGACTAAAAAAAAAAGACAGTGCCTAATTTTTCCTATTTTCAAATCGAGTGTTTATTTACAGGGCTTGTGAGAAAGTGTCTCTTCACTCATTTTCAGCTTTCAAGCATTGCCTTTCCTGTTCTTTTGTTTGGAGAACATCACAGTAGTCTTTCATCTTTAACTGTTCAAGCTCTAATGAACAGAACCAAAAGAGAGAGAGATGCTACCTAGAACAATACCAATGTGCAGCATCTTTAAAAATATGTATTTCATTGTATGTTTTTCAGCAAAAAGTCTTTCCTACAACACTGCAATTGCAATGGCCTTTGACACAGGGTACCGGGGGTTTAAATTGCAAACTGACTAACAGCCCCCGTTTGCCTTCTCTGAATCTTTCTGCAACTGGGAGCTGCACAGAAGCTGCTAAATATTTCCTTCCTACTGGCTGTCTCTTGAATGGGCTTCAGCCAAGATACAGCCCAACTGCAAAAAAGCAACCCTACCAAATGCTGATTTTGGAAAAACCATGTGCTATAAACATTAATCAATACATGGAGCGCTTCAGAGTTAAATGCAGAGTATAAAAGAAAATGCCTCTGGGAGAAATTCACATATTCTTCCCATTTTGAAATTTGGAAGTTGATTCAGCACACTTCAGTACCATCATGGATTTTGGACCCCAGCATCTGAAATGTGCCTAGTTACCATTTTTGGATGTTTATTGTCAGAAACAGGACTGGGCACAAGTTGGAGACCAACAATTAGCTAAGGAGGTCAACAATATTTCTATGGTCCATAAAATAAGAGAGAAGCCCATCCCAAAAGGTAGAGAGGAATTACTGCAGAATTTTGGGTGTTTTTTCCAAGCTGCAGATCCTATAGAAGCTATTCTTCTCTATGGCTTTGACTACATTATAGTCATAACATGAATAAACAAGTCAGATCCTGCCTATTCAAAGTGTTTATGAATAAAATACATGTATATATATATAAAAAAGACAGATTTAACTTCTGCCTGTTTTAAGAGAAAAGTCTCCTCAGTCTTAAGGCAGAGATATCTGCAGAGCCTGGTCAAAATAGATCTCATTGTTTAATTGAAAGAAGCCAGGCAGCTTGGATTACTAGAGATTGGGAAAGAAGTGGTCCCTCAAGTAACCAAGAGCAAACCCAGATATTAAAGTTTTAAACCCTAGTTTGCTCCTTAGAAGAGCCACAGTTGAAGGAAGCTTTAGCTTAGTGTGATACATAAACTTAGTTTCTAAGAAAGAGGTCAGCTTTTATTTGCAAAATTCCATTTTTATCCTCATAAGATGTGTCAGGAAATGGAATGTGGTTTATTCTTTATATGAAGATATTATCCAAAAATATACTACATACAATATGCTGTCTGACTTATGGAGGATCAGAATTGGGAAATACTGTGTTGTTTTAATCAAAGACAAAAATTCTATCCAGGAACAATTAGATAATGCTGACAGGATCATATGTGGTAAGTTGACCAGTATCTATAAGGACCTGGTATACCATTTCCCCATGTTCAGGATGAGCTGAAATTGACCAGTGATGGTACAAATAGTAGAAAGGTCTTTTTCAGATTAGTTCAAATGAACAGAAAGAGGACAATTAATAACGATGTACGTATGCAAAGCAATTTTTGCTTCAGTGTTCTCCATCATGCAATAAAGGCTCTACCAGGGAATTGTGAACCCCAATATTAGTAGAAACCTAGTCAGAGAAAATGCATTCCTCTGAATTAAGTTTCTCTAAATTTCTAGGGCTAGAAAAATTCTATCCTTGGCTATGGAAGGAATTAGCAGAATATTTATGTATTACTGTAGGGCAGGGGTCTCAAACTCGCGTCATCATGGCAGCATCCTGTGACATATCAGGACTCCCCACCTCCCTTTGGTAAGCTAGTCGTGGCCGGGAGTTTGACAGCCCTGCTGTAGAGATCAAATAAAGTGTGAGAAGACTGGAGTATCTGAAGCTCCGCCTTCAAAGAGTGAAGGCAGGATATTCTAAAGATGGATAGATTCTTCAGCAGAGCAGAAAAAGATTTATCTTGGGTGCCAGAAAACTAATTGCCAGACGTTACCATGAAATTATATTAAAAAAATAGGTTTGGTCATAATAACCTCTAAAATCAAATTACTTCTTTAGATTGTGCAAATGCTGTAGATGTAAACATAGCTCAATTTCAGCAAAGCATTTTACAAAGTATCCCATCCCATTAACATCCTGATTAGCAAGCTAGTTAAGTATCTGCTGGATGGCATGACAATAAAATCAATATAGAGCTACCACCAAACTCATATTTCAAGAGAGATCTTCAGCAGTTCTTCCTTAAGATTGACCCTGAACTGGAGTGCCACAAGGTTCAGTCTTGGATTTTGTATTCTTCAACTGTTTTATTACCAGGAGATGGAGGAGGAGATGAAGGGAATACTTCTCAGAGTTCATCAAACTGACAGACAACACAATATTGAGTGGAAGAGCTACTACCCTAGAAGATACAATAACATCAAAATGATATGAATGATTCAGTGACATGCTCTGAAAAATGTCAGAAATGAACATTTAATAGAGGCAAATGGAAAGTTCTTGACTTGGAAAACAGAAATTAAAGATGCAGGTACAGAACGAGGGATATTTGCCTGGGTAATAATACTTATGAATAGCAGTTGATTGCAGATTGTCTATATCAGCCACCTCTGCACAAAAAAATAGTAAATGTAATTTTAGGCTACATCAAGAGAAGAGTTAATTTCTAAATCATAGGAAATGGAGATTCCTCATTATTCTGCATTGGCCAGACCTTATCTTGGGTTTGCTTATCTACTTGCAGGTATCACATTTTGAAGATTCAGATCAACAGAAACATGCATAAAGAAGGTCAACAAGGATGATCAGAGAAATAGAAAGTAAGTGTTCTGACCCAGCTCCCCAGGCAGGACAAACCCTCTGACATGAACTCAAAAGTTCATGTCATGGGTCCCGTCAGCTAAACAGTGTTGGCTGGTGGGTCCCTGGTCAAGGGCCTTCTCTGTGGCGGCACCAGCCCTTGGGAACCAGCTACCAGTGGAGATCCGAACCATCCCTAGCCTGTCGGCCTTCCGCAGAGCCGTTAAGACCTGGCTCTGCTGGCAGGCATGGAACTGATTCCCCCCTGGATGAATGGATGTTGCCTGGTGTGTGATTGGGATTTATTGTTTTTATTGTTACAAATTGTTTTAAATATGTTACTACAATGTTTTTAATCATGTTGTAAGCTTCCCCTGACCGGGGAAGAGAGGCGGGTATAAATCAAATAAATAAATAAATAAATAAAAGATTCCTTTATTAGGAATGCCGGCAGCCCCGGCAAAAAGTTTCTCTTGCAGGCTAACAAGTCCAGCCGGAAGATGAATAGTTCTCTGCCACACCTATTCATCTCTGTCCCCTTGTATCCACAGAGGTAGGGTGGGGCCTCGCTAGCAACGATGGCTCCTCCTTCCCCAGGATCGGCCCATGGCTTTCCTTTGCCTTCTGTGCAGCCATGTGTCAGGCACTGGACCCAGCTGTTCCTCCTCTTCTTCATCAACCACCTCCAGACCTGGGAGCTGTTGACTCTCCATCTGAGGGCTGATGGATAACCCAGGCTCTGGCTCTCTCTGCCAGCTCCATTCTCTCTTCCCCTTCAGAGCTCCCAGTTTGCCCTGATGCTGACCCTGACTCCCATGCCGCCTCTTCCTCCTCCTCTGATTTGGCTGCTGGAGGGGCTGGTGGCAAACATGCCACAACACTAAGTCTATTAACTAGCAGGGCTCTGAAGTCCTTTGATTTCAAAGAGGAAAAGCTGCTTAGGAACATTCAGGGGCATTTTTATAATGCCAAGTCAGCAGCATCTCTTTAAAGGAGCTGATACTTTTTGGGCCAGCATTGTGCAGTTGCCCTCTGCGGTTGTATCACAATGTCAGAAAATGGGTGTTCGTTTAATGAGTTACTGACACCTATATGCACTCCGAAATACCTTTTTCTTTTCACATCCACAGAATTGCATAGCCCATTCATTTTAATGAGTGGCTTCCTTAAAGAACACCTAGCAGTCTGAAAAAATACTGAGATACTTTAATGAATAGCAGAGCGGTGTTGAGTTCATGCAAGGTCCTCTTTTTTTTTTTCTTTTGCAAATCAGTTTTGAATTGTACACACTAATGTAAATGGCCCCTTTCAGCTCTATGATTCTGCAGTAAAACTAAACTGATCTATCTGGCTATAAAATGAAAATGGTAGAACTCTTTTCCTCTACGGGCCATCAATAAGTTTCTAGTGTGCACATTTTTTTCCTAAACCGTTTAGTAGGATATGTTAATGTTCCTTAAAAATATGCCTGTTACTTATTTTTAAAAGTTGCCCACAGTCTTTCAGAACTGTGTAAGATTCTGTAAGACTGACATATTAATTGCATATTAAACCAATCGTAACAACATATATGCATGAATAAAAAACAAAAGATATGTTACACAGGTACTATTTTCATAATATATTTGGAATGGAATAAAAAGTATTTGAAGGACTGGATCTCCTTCCAGTTAATCAGGAAAATAAGGGATAGTATGGAGGTCTGGAGAATCCATTTTAAATTTCACAATAAGAAAGCTAAGACTAAGTAGATGTCCCATGAGATAAATTTTTAAAGAGAGGGAACTCCCTGCTTCTCACAATTGCCAGCTCAATAAACCTATCTTGAGAACCTAGCACAGGGCTGTCAAACTCCAGGCCCATGGGCTGGATGTGTCACACGCTGGCCACGCCCATGCCCAGTTTAGCGAAGGGGAAAAAGTCCCGATACGTCATGTGACACCACCATAATGATGTGGGTTTGACACCCTGACCTAGCAGAAACACAGACATAGATGAGTAGAAGGTAGACTCTAAATTTGTTCGGATTCACACAACCTTTCGAATTAGCATCAGAAGTACGAGGCAGCCATTGCTGATAATACATAATCAGTAGTCTTATGTTCTAATATGTCTCTCAAGATAGAAACTGAGCCACAGAATCAGCCACAGCTGATAAAAGACACACTTTGTCATTTGTTCATTTGCCTTCCTGACTAGAAACAGCTGGTGGTCATTTAATTCAAATACACTTGTCCATCACAATTATCTTACAATTTATTGGCAGCTACTGAGCTAAACAGGGATCACTCAGATAGATCCTTGAGGTCAGGCCAACAAAATTAGCCATCTGTCTAATAAAAGCTTTAAGCTCTGCCCATTCTTAAGCATTATATCCCCAACTGTGCAGTCTGTAGCAACAGTAAATATTATCAAACAAAAAATCCAGGTGTTACTCTGAAAACTGCATTCTGACCAAATGAACTAATCTGACATTTGCAAGGGTATCATGACTATAAGCAGAATTTACTACATTAGGGACAAGTTTTGATATACTGGGTCATCTAAATTATGATGAATTCAATTAATCAGTACTCCCAGTGAACAGAAGATCTAAACTTATTCCTCTGTGAAATATTTCCTCTGGAATAATTCCATAGGGCTCCTTTAACTGGAACCAGAGTTTCCTGACTTCAGATATTATGAATATGTTCACACAATACACTGGACTAACTGTAATTGGATATTTAACATAAAATAATACATAGAATAACAGAGTTGAAAGGGACCTTGAGGGTCTTGTAGTCCAACCTCCTGCTCGAGCAGGAGACCCTATACCCGTGGTGGCGAACCTATGGCACGCGTGCCAGAAGTGGCACGCAGAGCCATTCCTCCCAGTACACGAGCTGTTGCCCCACGCAC
>JANHGC010001303.1:27673-40338 GCA_027560395.1 Boaedon fuliginosus | reverse complement strand
GGAGGGGAAGGGGAGAGGGGGTGGTTCCACATGAATGGAGCTTCATGCATGAGTGCAAGTGCCGCTGCGCCTGTGAGTGGAGTTGTGCGTGCATGCTTGCCCGCCACTTGCACAGCCCAGTTCTAAACAAGCCATGGCCTGGTAATGAGCCATGATGTGGGGGTTGGGGATCCCTGCTTTATTTATTTATTTATTGATTTGATTTGATTTATACCCCACCTCATTTCCTCGATCAAGGGGAACTCGAGGCGGCTACAGGTTTTTTACAGGTTTGATATATTGGTTTCTTGGCTCAACTGCCTTAGTTGAGTTAGCTCTATCTACAATCAGGGATGGGTTCCTACCGGTTCGCTGGGTTACCCGCTTTGTGGTCACGCTTCCCGATCTCCTGTCAAACTCCTCTGCTATCCGCGGAGAGCCACTGTGCAGCTGTTGGATCAGAGTGCTTGTAGAACACCATGAAGATTTTGAAGTCAATCATGTGCAGTGCGTGTTTGACAGGAGATCGGGAAGCACGCCCACAAAGCGGGTAACCAGCAAACCGGTAGGAACCCATCCCTGTCTACAGTGTATACCTTAGAGCCCAGGAGGAAATAGGACAATCTGCAATTCAGATCCCAGTGGGCTGTTCTTTCAAGTGGGAATGTTAAGTATCTAAGTTTAAGAGGACATGTAGTTGACAGTCAAATAAAACATGATCAATATCTTCAATAGTGAGATACCATATAAACACTGTCAGCTTTGGAAGCTTCCATGGTGTCACATTTAAGTGCTTGGGAATTTGGGACGGGGGATATTATAGTGAGGTGGAATTTTAGACATAACAACATTCTTCTGAGCCAACGACATGTCATCTTGTACCTGGCAAGGAGTGGTTGGAGTGATGTCTCCAGTTGGGACGGCCGGTGATTGGACCATGTGGTGGACTGATGGGTGCAGGGTATGGGTTTTTGATTTTCAGTTACAAAGGAAAACCCGGAACTCTCAGATTCAGGTTTTCCTCAGATGTGCCAAATATGACAACTCTAATAAAATGGAACTTTGAGAAAATGCTTATCTCGGAGTTTATTGGGTTGGAGTTTGTTACTTGGAACGATGTCCTCTCTTGATACTGCAGGTGGTAAACTCCAACAACTCAAATCCTGCTCTAGAACAGGCCTTTCTTGAGAATTGGGTCAAATTTGACAGGTATTTTGTCAGGACAAAGAACATTTTATGGTACATATTTTGTGACGTGCAGGAACAACTTTAGGTCAATAAACACTGCCAAAAGAAATACTTTTTTTGTCATACCATAGAATACCAGGCCTGCTAGACTTTCACATACAGTATTTATTCAATGTATGTATGCGTTTGTAGCTTAAGAACAGAGGGCAGATGGAAATAAATGGAAAACTCAAGAGTATGTAATGATTTTGAAATAAAGATTAGAAACAAACTAATCATTAAACTGAAATTCTTTTTTTAAATTATAATTTTGCAATAAAAGAAAAAAATGAAAAAGGTAAGAAAAGGGTAGGAAAGAAGGAAAGAAAACAGAATGTTGACTTCTTTCTGCTGAGTAATTGCCATCTTACACGTTCTCCTTCCTCTTTAACTCTTTCTAAAGTTCAAGTCCATAAATCATTTCAGCCTTTTCTTTCAGCAAAAAGTCCATATAGATTTCTAGTACCTTTATTTCCCCCCCCCCCCCGACCAAACTGGTCAACTTTACCATTGCTACAAACCCCATCAATTTTACAATCAAATCCTCTATTGTAGATAGCTAACTGTAATTAACATAGAAAAAAAATCCACTATTTAGATCCATTCCAAATAAAAACTAGAAAAAAAATGGGAGAAAATAGGAAGTTAAAATAATGGTAATCAACCTTAGCATTTGAATTAAAACAGCTATGTAGCAAGAATAATATATTTCTAGAAAGTATGGGAAGAAAATTAATACATTCTAGAGAAATTATTGAATATAAGGTATTTTTGTTTGGTAGAGGAATCAATAGCTATTTACAATGAAAATGATGATAGTGCATGTTGAGCTGCCAACTTAACCTTCTTGACTAGTAGACTAATTTTTACAGAATTGCTCCGTCTTTTAATGGGCAGTCTCTTGGAAAGAGGGTATAAGCCTTCTGATATATGAAGGGATTTCATATATCACCTGTCACCTGATTTTACACTGTCTTCCTCTGTTATTCATGATTCCCTTATATCAGTGTTTTTCAAACTTGGCAATTTTAAGATGTGTGGATTTCAACTTGCAGAATTCCTCAGCCAGCGTGGAAGCTCATGTTGTAAAATATGTTAGTATGAGTACGGGTCCTTCCTTAGAATGTCCTTTGTTAATAAAAGGAATCTTGAAAACTTTTCTCACGGCTTCAAGTTTTGTGGCAACTCTCCTTTTCAGGCCAGAACAAAAGCCATTAATTGAACTCAGGCACCTGGCCAACTTCTTCCCTACCTCCTCCTTTTTAAATTTTTGCTCTCTTCCAGATTCCCTTTTGTTAATTATGACTAGTTCCTTTGTCCCCCATTTTGTTACATTTGGCTCAGAACAGAATTCTCTTATAGAAGGAACAAGAAGCAAGAAATGTTTAATGAAAAGAACGGCTAGGGGTTACATGATAGCAATGCTCCAATATCTAAGGGGCTGCCACAAAGAAGAGAGGGTCAACTTGTTTACCAAAACCTGAAGTCAGGACAAGAACCAATGAGTGGAAATTAATCAAACAGAAAACCAACTTAGAATTAAGGACAACTTTCCTGACAGAACAATTAATCAATGGAATGATTTGCCTCCAGAATTTATGGCTGCTCCAACACTGGCTTTTAAGAAGGGATTGGACAGACATTTGCCTGAAATGGTATAGAGCAGGGGGGTCAAACTCAAGGCCCGGGTGCTGGATCTGGCTCGTGGGGTGCTTAGATCTGGCCTGCAGGGTCACCCTGTAAACAGCGAAGGACTGGCCCATGTGCCTCTGCCACTGAAAACAGCTGTGTGGGGCCCTCTGTTTTTGCCGGCAGAGGATTGCAGGAGACCGTCGCGGGGATTGACAGAGCCGAAAATGGAGCTCAGGAGCCCATTTTCACTGGCAGAGCACTTGGGCTACCACAGGCATCCCCAACATGAGTTATGTCAAGCTGGCCATACCCACCCTGGCCACACCCATCCCAGCCCCCCGAGGTCAAACACAATCCTGATGCGGCCCCCAATGAAATTGAGTTTGAACCCCCCGCTTGAGCAGGGGATTGGACTAGAAGACCTCCAAGGTCCCTTCCAACTCTATTCTTTGTTATTTGGTTAATAGCTCATAGGGGACCATTAGTTTCATTCTATCTGTTGTGGCTCTGCAGCCGGCTGTGGCACTGATGGAGGAGACCAACTCTGAGGGAGAGTTGGTAGCGGAAGAATGGGAGGTGCCAGTGGTTGACCTCTCAACAGATTATGTGGAGCCGACAATGTCTGACCATGGTGGGGAGGAGGCTCTAAGTGATGCCAGGATTAGAAGACGGCTTAGAAGGGAACAGCAGTGTAGGAGGAATAGGAGGAATAGGGGCCGAGCTATAGCTGACAGGTAATTGACCACACCCAAGAGCAGTTAAAAGGGGTGTGGGTGGGGCCTGTTCCTTGCAGAGAACAACTGGAGCCTTTGGAGAGCCTTGTGATTTGTGTCAAGCCTTGAATTTGGCATTTTGTATTGGGGTTTATTTATCTTTTATTTATTTATTTTTATTAGATTTATACCCCGTCCCATTTCCCTGGTCAGGGGGAACTCGAGGCAGTTGTATTTCTCTGCTCTTATGAGTGAGTTGTCACCTGGCATTTTGCTGAAAAGATTTGGGAACAGTGCCAGGGGCTGCTAGCTTCAGAGATATCCCTTTGTATTTTACAAAGATGGCTTTTTATAGCTTTGTGTTTCAAATAACACTGTTGCTTTAAGAAACGGTCCTAATCCGTGATTTTTGGGCGTGGGACAGAACACTATCAATAGTTAAAGTCATTCAAGGGAACTCTGAGCTGCTCCTCCATATAGGAGATGAGAAAGAAACTTCTCTTACCTACTTCTTGAACTGTTCTAAGTTCCCAGCATCAATCATCTTTTTTTTCATTTCAAGTGGAGGGGACCCACCTAAATCAGTGTTTCCCAACATAGGCAATCTTGAAATGTGTGCATTTCAATTCCAAGAATCAGTGCAAACTTACCTTTTGGAGTGATATTTAGAATTTGTATGTTTTTTATTATGCTTTTTTACAATCACCCTAAGATTCTGTTAACCATAAATTTAAATTATAAGTATATTCTTTTTTACCTTTAACTGGAATATATCATTAATGTGCATATAACATTTTTCATTACCTTTTCCATCAAGCTGGAGCCAATTACCATATTTTCCATAGAAATATCACTTCAGACAGTGTGAATTAAAATAATATAACCATTTTGTGGGATTCATAAACTGCACTAATTGAGACCTCCCTGTATCATGTATTTTTTCTCCCTTTTTTAAGGGAGCAGAAAGTCTTCAAATTTCTTGCTTTTTTTCTGCCTTCTCCTTCTAAAGGTGAACACAAATTGCTGTCTCTGGGCTCCTGCTTCATCTTTTTTTCTCCCTACGACTGTCTCAATCAATTGCCTTTTTTAAACTGAATTTTATTAGGTGCTAGAGCTGATGCTTATTTGATCACCTCATAAACCAGCCTCAGATAACCTCTGTGCTAAAAGGCTGAACTGCTTATTATTTGATTGCCCTGTAAAACAGTCACAAATATTGCTTAATAAATTGCATTAGTTATTAATTGTAGTTTAATTTTTAGACTTCTAGAATGTATGAGTTTCATTTAATAGCCTGTAATATTAAGGTCTTGATGGAAGTGGTGCTTTGGGAAGCCCCATTTGTTCTATCCTAATGGTCTAGCTCAGATTTTAATGTCACCCTTTATTAGTTTTCTTGGTCATATTTCCATGTTAAATAAATACAGCCTTTTATTTAAAAAAAAGAATCGTGAAAACAATAATTTAAAAAGTAAACTGAATACAGCTAGTCCTCCACTTACAACAGTTCATTTAGTGACTGTTCAAAGTTAGGGCACCGAAATAAGTGACTTATGACCACTTTACACCCGACCATTGCGGCATCCCCATGGTCACATGATCAAAATTCAGACGCTTGGCAACTGACTCATATTTGTGATAGTGTTGGTGTCCCAGGGTTGTATAATCACTTTTTGCAACCTTCTGACAAGCAAAGTCAATGGGGAATCCAGATTCACTCAACAACTCTGTTACTAACTTAACAACTGCAATGATTCACTTAACAACTGGAGCCAAAAAAGTCATAAAATGGAGCAAAACTCACTTAACTATTTCACTTAGCAACCAAAATTTTGGGCTTAATTGGGATCGTAAGACAAGGACTCCCTGTACAGACCTATGCAAAGAGACGACTGCTGTGTATATCTCTTTTTGCCTCTATTTCTCCTTTGTATGCCACCCTAGAGAAATCTGTAGATACTGTATGTACATAGCAAGAAACTTTTCTGATTCACTGAAAGTCTTTTTAGCAAAAATTGTATGTAGGCTGGCATGTAATGAAGAGAACTAGAGTCTTAAGAGAAAAAAAAGATTATTATTTTTTGTTAACTTGAAAGTAAGACATGTTTGGAGAGATACCATATTTTTCAGAGTATAAGATGCTCTGAAGTATAAGACGCACCAAGCTTTTGTGGAGGAAAACAAGGGAAAAGAAATCTGCCTCCCAGCAATTTGTCTCCTTACAGCAAACAGCCTGTTTCAGCTTCAGCACAGCCTGATTAAACAAGCAGCTGATTGTCAATAAGATCAGCCTTCCAACGATCAGCTGTTTCAGGCTGCAGGAATTGTCATTGCCTATTGCTGTCTCCGCACACCCCACTTTTTGGCCTCCACATCCCGTTTTCCACCTGTTCTGGGTGGCGGGGATTGGAACAAGCAGAAAATGGGGCCCATGGAGGCTGAAAATGGGTTGCGGAGGCCAAAAATGGGCACACAGAGGCAGCAATAGGCAATGGCAATCCCTGCAGCCTGAAACAGCTGATCGTCAGAAGGCTGATCCTACTGACAACGAGCTGTTTGTGCTAATCGGGCTGTGCTGAAGCTGAACTGGGCTGTTTGCTGTTTTCTACAAGGAAGCAAATTGCTGTGAGGCAGAGGCTGAAGAGTGGGGGCCAGCAGGTGGGCGGGGTTTTGGCAACATTCGCTGTATAAGATGCACAGACATTTCCATCCACTTTTGGGGGTGGAAAAAGCACACCTTATACTCAGAAAAATACAATAATTGTAAGCAGGTGCAATTGTTCAAGTTAGGGATTGATAGAAATATTAATATTAGCAAAGACAGTGCAGTGATGCTGAAGCAACCACATGACAAGAATGAAAAATATGGAAATATAATTCATAGCGCAACATAAATATGAGGTAATTTCAAGTCCAATCAGTAGATCTTAATATTTTATCTAAATATTCTGTTTGAAGTACATGACCTATGTCAAGGATGCTTTTATATAGCCTGAGGAAGAAATAGAAGTTCATTCTATTTTTCCTATCATCTTTGCATTTACCTCTTTGATGTAAGTATTCTGGGACCTATGACTTGAAATGTTTATTTCAATCTCTGATTGATTTGTTGATCTCAGGTAGCAGTGAGGAACATGTAATTCTCCAGATGTTGAAGTGCAACTAAGCAGCACAAGCCAGAAAAGTCAAAGGTAAGTGATACAGGAAGTTACTGCAGCAAAATCTGGAGGTATACAGATGTTCTTTATTCTCTGCCTAAGGGCATGCTTTCAGAGCAAGATGTGGATGAGAATAGGGCTATATTGTTAGGAGAACAATTTCAGACTAGAACAAATTTTCCACGCAGTCAAAAATTTGAATCTTCTACCATGTAAGTTAACTTTAGAAGTAATGGGAAAATGTATCTGGATCCATAGCTTGTAGGAGTAGATAGTGATACTAATGGATTTACGGACAGTCTGAGATAATATGAATCAACTTTGTCCTTCCTGGGTTATCAGTTAAAAGAATTAAAATTCAGTTTTTTTAAAAACCATTACAATCATTAATGAAAATAGTACAATACTATTCACTAAATAGTAAAATAAATAAAATAATTATAATTTCAATCGGAGATAAATTTATCCATCAGCTAGTGATTATATTCAAGTAGGCAAAAATCTCGTTAATCAAAGAGAAAACATTTCATTTAAAAAGTATGAATGAAAGTCAAGATTAAAAGGATTTGAATAAGGTGTTACAAAAGTTAGTAATTTAAGAGCTTTCTCTTCTGTATGGAATCCATTTCTCCAGAGCTTTCATAAAACTATGTAGATATGTTCGCAAACTAGACTATGCAGATACTACTTTCTATTTAGGAACATAATCCAGAATTCTCAAAATGGCCAGCTCCAATCTAGCTCACTCTAGATTGATTTTTCATCATATTCAAATTTAAAAAAAAAACTTCAGAAAAACAAGGTCTGGGTTTTTTTTGTGTCTGCAAACAAAAAATAAACCCAAACCCAACCAAGACGTAAATGTAAATCTTTATGTTTCTCAGATGAACTTTGAGGTAAGCTAGGTTATCTATTAAGAAATAAAGTTTGCCTGATTTATTAAGGCTATATTTCTTTAACATAGTTTCTCTCTCTCTCTCTCTTTTTAAAGTACTTAAAAAGCTTTTTTAAAAAATAAAATCAACCAGTTGCTAACCAAAGTCATTAACAAATGCAGTTAAAAATGTATTAACTTGTTCTTCATTCAAACATAATTGTTTGGAACAAGAGGCCATTGACAATGCGATAAATCTATTCTGAAGATCTCTCTCCACCTCTACAATCTCTCTTACAACTAAGTTGCACTGATGAAGTAACCAACAATGTTCTCATCTCAAGGATCACTCAAGGATTCAAATAAAGACCTGTCAGTAAATTACTGAAATCTATTTCTATACCTTTTCTTCTTTATCATAGTGTGTTTCAGCATTGCGTAGAAGTAGACCCATGTCCAGATGTAGAATTAGAAAAAAAATGGTTTCAAGCTACTATTTGTGTTCTGGAGAATTACACTCAACAACCTGGATCCATTTGGTTGTTGTTGTTGTTGTTGTTGTTGTTGTTGTTCAAACTTATATCCCACCTTTCTTCCCTGGTTGGGGAACACTAGGTGTTGTTGTTTCACATTTATAGTCAGTTGGTTTAGTGCAGCGTTTCTCAAACTTTATTGGTTCACCGCCCCCTGTTAGAAAAAAATTGAATGGTTAATGCCCCCAGCCAAGCCCCACCCCCAGGGAGGGGGGTGAGCTGCCTAAGCCCCATCCCTGGAATGCCCTACCCCTTGCCTAGGGCACTGCTGGGGGTTGTGCCAGCCCCGAGTAATCGTGAGGACATAGAAGAAATGAATACAAACTAAACTAGTAACAGAATAAGTTTTAATGAGCTGGCTGAATTGTCTGCCGCCCACTGATTGGCTCCTGGCACCCCTAATTTCATGTGGAGCTTCCAACGCCCCCTTGCACTGCTCCAACACCCACTAGGGGGCGGTACCGGCCACTTTGAGAACCACTGGTCTAGTGGCTAAGGCTTCAGGCAGAGAGACTGAATTGAAGTCAAGCTTTAGCTATGAAAGCCATATGGGTGACCTTGGGCCAGTCACTCTCTTTCAGCCCCAATCTACCTCACAGGGTTGCTGTAATGGGGGTGGGGGAGGAAGAGGAGGATATGTTGGATATGTTCTCTGCCTTGAGTTATTTTTAAAAATAGTAAAAGTGGGATACAAATAAATAAATAAAATGGGAGCGATTTTCATTTCTTGACAGTTTCCTCTTTGACTTACTTTTTAAGACAGCATAAGTGAGTGTCGTAAATAATGATTATGTGATTGCCGTGTGGCAATGGTGCAGCACTGAAGTGGCCACAATGTTGCCAAATTTCAGTCCCACATAAGTAATGGGTCTCAGATTTTTTAATGCATTTTAAAGCTACCCCATTTGATATCTGTTGATTCAAGAATCATTTCCCTATGACATGCCCTTCCTTTCAATTGTAGTTTATATATAACAGGAGAGTTTGAGTAGTTTATAGATTTTGAATTATCTCATACCTAATAACTTGGGATCTCGGATGCTACAAAATCAAATTCCCATTCATCATAGACGTGTTCCAAAGGGGCTGCCACAAGGAATCAACCTATTCTCCAAAGCACCTGAGGGAAGAACAAGAAGCAATGGGTGGAAACTAATCAAGGAGAGAAGCAGCTTAGAACTAAGGAGAAATTTCCTGCCAGTTGGAACGATTAATCAGTGGAACGACTTGCCTCCAGAAGTTGTAAATGCTCAAACACAGGACGTTCTTAAGAAGAGATTAGACAACCATTTTTCTGAAATGGTATAACTTGAGCCAGTAGTGGGTTTCAATTTTTAAAACAACTGCTTCTGTGGGCGTGGCTTGTATGGTGGGCACATATAGGTGGTCATGTGACTTGGTGATGTCAGACATCACGCCCAGTCCTGCCTCCCAGCCACTTTGGGCTGTTTCCAGGCTATTTCCAGGCCATTTTTCCATACAAAATTGGCCTGAAAATAGCATGGAAACAGTCTGAAAAACAGCCCCTTTTTAAGGCAGTTTCCAGGCCATTTCTAGGCTGCTTTTGGCTGGAAAAGTGGCCTGAAAATTGGCCTGAAAATGGCCTAGAATTAGCCTGAATAACAGCCCATTTTTTGGGATGTTTCAGGCTGATTTTTGAGCAAAAAAGGCCAGAAAAACATGCAGGGGCAGGGCCAGCTGGTGCTCCAATTTGTCAGTTCTCTGAGCTGCACAGAATCAGAACAAACGGTTTGCCTGAACCAGGCTGAACCAGTAGAGACCCACCCCTGGCTTGAGCAGGGGTTTGGACTAGAAGACCTCCAAGGTCCCTTCCAACTCTGTTATTCTGTCATTCTGATAATATAAAACTTTTGCATTTATCCCTCTGTGTGACGTAAGTATACAATAAATTTTGGAAGATTTCAAATCATGAAAAGAGAAGATAGGATAATGGTGGCTGTAATAAATAAAAGTACTATACTTTCAGAAATCAGCCATTTGACAACATTCAATCACAACTGTGTCGCTGCAGTTTGAAAGAACAGGTCTGCTTTCAGATCACAGATCATCCAGCTCTTTCAGTCTCCTTTTCTCTAGCCAAAGTATCTGCTGGTGACTTATTTTCCTAACAGCAAATAATGGGGTGGGAAAGAACAAATAGATTTAAAAACTCTCCTATTTGGAAAAAAAAAAGACTTAAAATGATAGGTTTAAATTGGATTTGCATAAAGGAAGGCCAGCCATAAAGAAAGAAATTTGTGCTCACTTCTAAATAGGCTCATTTCTAAAGACATCTACTGATCAGATAAGTGATGGTCATTACCTGCAGTATTGAGTAGATGTTCCATCATGTTACCTGAAGCTAGAGAGGAAAAAGATGACAGGAGGATATTTTGCTGACAACATCATGCAGTAAAAGTTTCTTGAAGAAGATATTTAAAGTGCAAACTGTTCAAATCCTTCTAATGAACAAACATTTCAAAAATACCACTATGATGGTGGGAAGTCAAAATAAAAGAAACATGGGATAGTAGTCTTATATAGTTTTGCCACAATGCATGAGCCAGATGTGTCTCTCCCAACACTTCATCACTGTCATGAGAGATAAAGAAGCAGAAAAGAAAGCTAAAAGGAGTTTGACTATAACTGATCATTTGGGGTCCACATTATTTTCTTATTTTTCTGATAGCTCCATTATGCTTTTATATTAATGCAGGATTTAAAATATTCTGCTAATATTCTATTAGTACAAATGTCACGTACATAACCTCTTTACCCTGTCCTTTAATATTTTTCCCAGTCTATCACTGCTGCTATATTTGATTTGCTCAGATGATTTCATATTGAAGAATTCATGTCTTACAGAGAGAGTATTATTAGCACTATGGTTCTTGCTTTTATCATTCTCCACTGATCATCAGAGAATACACACACACATGCATGCACATGAACATGTATGTACATATGTGTGTTTGTGCGAATATATACTATTCCTATATCAAATCCAAATAAATATTACTATATTGTGATGTTTCTAATTATCTTGGTTTGTTTTTTTTAAAAAAGGTTTCTAATTCTAATTAAGTGTTGGGATTTCCTATTTAAGAAACTGAAGCTGATTTGAAGATAAATTGCTAGCTGTAACTACATTCCCTTCCTGAATATCGAAGACAGGTTTTTTTGCTCTCATCTTCTATGAGGTCTTCGACACATAGATCCTATTTAATGTAGTATGAATATTGTCATTTAGTAAAGAAAGTGGATGTAAAAGAATTTTGCTGAGGATAGGATGCAAGGGAATAATGCGTTATACTCCCAATCTACATCACAACCATATAAATATGTGAATCAAACAAAGTCTGATTTGTGCTTTGCTGTTCAAAAATCATCTCGAAGTTGCATACATAGTTAATCTCTGATGGATAAAACAGACATGTAATTATCAGGCTTTCTCAAAAGGACATAACAAAGGGATGCTTCATGTTCAATCTTATCTGATGATGGTAAAATTAAATTAAATTTAGCTTTCATCTGAGTCTCTCCCACTTTTGGAGGTGCAGCCTTGAGCTCAAAGTAGAGAAAAAGTTGGTGCTCTGCTTCAAGATAATCAGTATTTTAACTTTTATTAGAAATGTACTGGTCTCAGCACAAATGCTATGACCTAAGGGGCATGTTTTTCAGTCCTGATGAGGCTCATCATAGAAGAGGATGGGAGGCAACTCCCTTAAATTTTCTCCCCAACTCTCAATTTTGTTTTCCTTAAAAGATCCAATAAATTTGTCTCTTCTTCTGCTCCCCTCAGCTCCTTTCTCATTCTCGTTTTTTAGGTTGGCTACAGGCTGCATATATTTCTGGTCTAAATGTCTTTTTTTGGAATTGTTCATGACCCCTTCGTTCAATTAACTTACTAGTTGTCTCATGAAATATTATGTCAATATGACACCTATGCCATCCCCAGACTGCACATTGATCCTGATTCATTTCTACCAGGCCAAATCCCTAGAAATTTTTACAGTCTCTGGAGAGACACCCCTTTTTCTCACTGACAATATGCGTTCAGTTTTAATTTAATCTTTTAACTTAAGGGGAGGTTATATCTTGGAAGGTGAAATGCCTGTTAGCTATTTGATTCTTTCAGAACACTTGTTTGTTCCGACAGCTTGGTGAAATTTCCCTGACAAAAATTATGAGTTCCATTAACCTTGTTTTGCTTCCCCTCAAAATTCCTTGAATTATGCCCAAGGAGGAACTTTCCCATTCACTTCAATTTCATTTTGACAAAGCCTGTGACAATGGAGGATGGAGAGTCCCTTGAGAAATTCAGCTATATAATCATGGTATAAAATAGAGAAATGTACTGAAGTTTGTCTTTCCTCAATTCAAAATTCAAGCCTAAGCAAATTGCAATGTTTGCCTTCTATTAAACAGTGAACCTGAGTGGAAGGTTTTGAAATATGTACACACACACACACACACAGAGAGAGAGAGAGAGAGAGAGAGAGAGAGAGAGAGAGAGAGAGAGAGAGAGAGAGCAATCTCAGACTAAACT
>JANHGC010001302.1:0-13335 GCA_027560395.1 Boaedon fuliginosus | reverse complement strand
ATCTCCCTTTGGGGTGAAGAGAGGCGGGGTATAAATCTAATAAAATGAAATGAAATGAAAAATGAACCCTGGGACAGCATGAGAACCCGAGAGGCAGTGTGCATCTTCATCCAACCATGCCAATGCAGATGGCATTGGCATGGGTGAGGCAGATGGCAGGGCAATGGCCATTGAAACCACCAGCCACAGGGTGAGCTTCATGTCTGGAGCTGAGTGCCACACCATGCTTATCTCTCTCTGGGCATCCCAAGCAGTGGCAGCAGCATTGGCAGGACTAGCAGCAGCGACAGCAGACCTGGTGGTGGCATTGGCGGCAGCTTTGGCAATGGCTTCGGTGGCAGTAGGGAGGTCTTGAGCAGCAGCAGTGAGACCTGCGGTGGTGGCAATGTGAGATATGAAGGAGGAGTTGACCTCATTGGAGGTTGAGACCTCTGACACTGACACCAACTCACCTGCGGAGACAGAGGGTGAAGTGGATGAAGAAACATGCTCAGTGGAGGACTGCCACCACTACCCTGACTCGTCCAACATGGCAATTTTCCCGCCATAAGCCTCATCCTCTTCGGTTTTGGTGCCAAAGAGGATAAAGAAAAATGGCCAGCAGGCAACTTCTGGTTCCAAGATGGCGGTTCCGACAACACACTGGTTTGAAGATCGCACACCGACAACACACTGGGACAGGTGCAACCCATCACCCATCCTGGAGTGCACTGAACATCCACTTGATGGGCCACACAACCACATGGATCTGGCCAGCACCTGAAACGGAGCCAGTGGTGACCCGGCACAAGGCATCACAGGATACCCGTGGCAAGCCGCAACACCCAGCAAGCCAAAACGCACCATCCAAGCCACCTTGGACATTTTATTTCCAGCTTTTGGAGTGGCACAGCACCCTGCAGCCATTGTGTTGGTGGCACCAGACCCAGACCATGGCCACAGCAATGCAGCGGCATGGGGCAACACGACCCAACCACCCTCCATGGCTCATGGCAACACTTACTAGTCCCCAAGCATCCAGCTCCTTCGATGAGGCCTCCTCCTCTTTGGATGACGATCACTTCCTGGATCTACTAACAACTAGGATCCATCCTGGGGTGAATCCATCCTCTTCTTCTGACTCTTCTTTGGCCTCTTTCAACTCCCCTAGAGGGCTCTGGCCCAGGTGGCAGGCCCCAAGCGAAAGCCTAGGCCTACCTGGAGAGAGCACAGAGAAAGGTTTTCCCACTCCGAGCTCCAGCCGAAACTGAAACCTGTGCATGCCCAGTTGCCCAGACATGTGCAGAATACTTACTGTCAGAATCAGCTGGCTGCCAAAAAAGCATGCTGTTTGGAGTCCCTGGGCCTTTTAGCCTAGGAGTAAAAAAAAAAGGAAGAAAATTAGACAAACAGTTCAAATTGGACAAAATCATTCTACTGCCCTGCCTGTCAGCTTTAAGAAACTATGCCTGGGGGGGTGATAACTACCTAGAATGGAGCAAGAAGATCCAAATAATCCTTATGAAGGAAAATACTTTGGATATGCTTACTGAACCTCCTGCCTTGCCCAGGAGTCCAGAGGTGGATGCCGTCCACAGGAAAGCTTAGGTAACCCTGCTGAGCTCCATGGACTCCTCCCTCTATGCCAGCATTCCTAATGGACTCACTGTTCAGGAAGTTTGGGTCACCTTTACAGTTTGTTTCATAGAGACAGCATGGGTGCACCAGCAGGCTGTCTAGGAAGTTATTCAATATGAAGCTAAAGCCAGGGGGTGACATGGGGGAACACCTGGCAAGGTTCAATGCCATGAGGACAGACCTGATCCAAAGGGGACAAGTTGTGCCAGAAGAGGGTCTGATCAGCGTGATGCTGAATTCCCTGGATAAATCCTGGGATGGGTTTATTGTCTCCATTGAGGCAAGAAAAAGTACAATGTTGATTACATTTCTGTGAGATTCCTGGAGGAACACAGAAGGTGTGAGGATTCTCCACATTGGCATAGGAGTCAGCACAAGGAACACCCACCTTCCAGCAGGTGGGCATACCACCATGAGAAGGTGCATGCTTTGCCCGGCTGTTACCTGTGTGGGTCACATGACCACTACAAGCAGAACTGTCTGCAACAACAAGGTTCTGCACCCACTTCTTTCCAGCCTAGAGGGAGGGGGAATAGAAGAGGGTGTGGTCATGGGAAAGGTCAATCTAGGGCACACAATGTTAATGCTGTATACAGTTGTGATTCCCCCCCCCCCCTGACAGCGAAGGGCTCTGAATGATGAATTCTGGAGCCAGTGTCCACATAGCCTCACTTAAACAGAGTTTCAAAGAACTCAACCCCTTAACTTCCACTGTGAGGGTGGCTAATGGTGTTCCAGCCAAGGTCACTGTAGACACACTGTAGACAAGTGGGCACTGTAGAAGTACCTGGGCTTGGGGATGTCAATGATGTGTTGCATGTGCCAAGTATTCCCAGTAACCTGCTAAGTGTTTTGAAGTTGTGCGAGGAAAGAAGCATTGCTGTCACATTCAAGCACAATGGGGGTAATGTTACAAGAAACGGAATCATAGTAGGAAAAATGGCCATGCAGGGCAGTCAGCCTTATCTAATACCTAAGGGGAAGGCAAACCCTCCAGAACAGTGGAGGAGGAAGCCTCAGAGAGCCAAGTCCCAGAAAGAAATGAAGGCTCCAAAGGTCACCCCCAAAGTGCCTTGCAGCACTGACTGCAGCACTGATTACAGCACAGATAGCAGCACATATAAAGGGAAGATACCAAGAAGGACATACACAAATGTGGTTAAAGGTACAAAACCTCAAAGGTTGACAAAGTTACTAATGCCACTAATATCATAAATGACTCTAGCATTGTTAAGGGTACAAAGTCTGTAAAAATCACCAATGTTGCTAAAGTTACTAACACTGCTAGCAATGACAATGCTGTTAAAGAACCTAAGAGGGCGAAGGTTACCAAAGGTGCTGAGTTGCCAAAGGGCCAAAGGGAACTACATTGCTAAGAGTTCCAAAGAAATCAGTGACACAAAAAGGGCTGAGTGTTGCAAGCCAACCAAAGAGAGAAGGGGCCAGAATGCAAATGTAGGGAAGCCCCTGCACACCAAATGTGCACATATTTTGCATAAAAAATTGGGCCATGCTAGGTTTTCCATCCATACCAATTTGTGACAGTTCCCAGGAGTGTGACAGGTTGTGACAGGTTTGTGAAAACTCTGGGGAAGAAGTTTACATTAAAGTCATTTGGACAAGTGGACAGGTATCTGGGAGTCCACATAATAATGACCAAAAAGTGGTTCTCTCTGTGTCAAAAAGAAAAAATAGAGCAACTCCGAGACAAGTGCATGCTGTCAAATGCACATACAGTTAGCACCCCCATGCAAACTGGTTTCTGGGGACTCACCCACAAACAGAGCCCAGACTTTCAAGAGAACACTCTCTACAGGAGCCCCCTGACATTGCTCTAGCCATTAACCTGTTAGCCAGGCATGTAGAGCATCCAAAACAATTCCACTGGCTAGCAGCAAAGAGGATACTTAGATATCTTGGAAACACTTCAGGTGCTGCCCTGATGCTAGAGCCAACCACTAAGTACACTGCACAACTTTCTGCATGCACTGATGCAGACTGGGCCACCGATCCCAAGACCCACAGGAGCATCTCAGGCTTCCTGATAGTCCTGAATGGTTGCCCCCTACACTGGCATGTGGGGCAACAGAGATATATACATCATGCTCCTCAGCAAAGGCAGAGTATACCTGCCTGTCAGACATGGCCAATGACCTGGCCTGGTTTGATACATTGGTCACCAGTATTTGGGAGCCACCTCCAACTCCAATTCCAATCATGGAATTCAATACCTCATCCATAGGCACAATCTCACAAAAAATATTGGCAATATTTTTCCAGATTTTTAAACTGGAATTCCTCTCAGAATATAAATATTAATTTATCTCGTAATAACATACATTTTGAGAGCATTCACATTTTCCCCAAAGAGCAAGATTTAATGATCCCCATCTATTGATATCTGAAGAAACACCCCTCCCACAATTTTATTTAAATTACATGTTGTACACATGCCAAATAGTTAATGGATTTAGCAAATATGGAATTGATATTCAGTGAATGGGTAACCCAATTTTCACCTATTAGCATCAAGTCTGATTTGGACAATAGAATATTCTGTTATTTTGTATCAATACTAAAATAACAGTATGAAGTTTAGAAATAAAAGAATGTGGGCATTTGTATTCAACTGAGTTATGTAGCACTCCATAGATATTTCTAAGTTGGCTAATAGCACACACCAATAATTATATTGATTATTAAATATTGATTGAAGTATTAATTAATTAAGGTATTAAAAAGCAAGGGTGAAACTGGATATCCATGTGTAGTTTCTCTAAATAGTGGGAAAGTAGGAGAAAACATCATTAAAATTTACTTTAGAAGTAGATATAATATTCTTAATCCATTTTATGAATTCCAGGGGAGTTTCAAATCTATTTAATATAATAAACATGTATTGTTTGTGTATTTTATCATAGGTTTTTCAGCATCTAATAGTGGGATTACAAGTTGATCTTTATTTTAAGTCTATTATATCTACAATGAATCCTATATTATCTATTGCATCATACCTAGTTTTTTTTCACTCTGCTTGATCGTTGCAAAATGGTATCATTTTGCTATAATCTATTTATAATCTATAATCTATAATCTATTACACTGGCATTAAAACCTTTGTATCGACATTATCAGTGAAATTAGATGAGCATACCACCTGCTTTTGGTACAAGTTTAAGTCTGATTAATTGCTACTGATAAAATTCTCTTATCAAAAAGCCTGATTAAATGTCAGTGATAAAGGAAGGAAAACACTGGATACAAAGCTAACAGGGACTGTACTACAGGTGAGTCAAAGAAAAATAAGAATAAAATGGTATGGAGGCAAGAAAAAGAAAGACTCATTAAAAGAGAGACAGAGCAGAATAAAGTTAGGTCTCTACTTTGTTTTCTGCTTCTCCCCACAGGTGAATCTCTCTAAATACACAACTAGCACAGCAGCACCTCTTCTTTGACAGGCAGGATTTTGAAAGGTGATAAAACTCATTTGCCACCTACTCATGTTAATATCAGAAAACTCATTATAATACTCAAATCCCGCCTCCAGGTTTGTCCATATATGCAATGAATGCTTGACATTCTTCAAAGCTAGAAAGTGCACTTAATCTTCAAACTATTTTGAACCTTTCCAGAGTAATTCAGAGTCATCTGATTCAACACCTCAAACTTATATTATGAATCTGATTCAAAGGTTCACTGGAATATATTACCTCTTCTAAGCAGAATACTGCTGTAGTAAATAGTCAAGTAATCTTTTATAAAGGAGCCTGAAGGTTTTCTTTCACTCTTCCTCTACAGGGACTTTCAGCTAATTGGTGGTCTTTGCATCATTCCCAGCATCATGCTAAACCCAACTGTTTCCAGAAGGACCCAGACGTTTCATTTCATCCCATTATTTTGTCATTAGGGGAACCTCTTTCTTTGGAGGTAAGAAGCAACTGCTTAGATGACAACGAATTTTCCTGAACCCTGGCCACTCTCCTTTCAGATCACCATTCAGAAACAGAAACTGTTAAGCCACTTCATTGTCAATGTTTAGAGTTGAACATAGTATAATTCTTCTGGATTTATTATTTATGCTCATTAGCAGTGTTTGATAAAACAGATCTCATAGAGATAGTAGATTAGAAGGGCTGGGCAAAATGTTCACCCAAGGTGGCCACAAAGAAAGTATATTTCCCTATATGGACCCCTCCTTTCTAAGGCTGAGGTTAGGGTGGCTTTGTCCAAGGAGAGACTAGAACTCACAATCTTGCGGTTTCTAGCCTGATGCCTTAACTGGTTCTCCTGTTGTAGCTCATAGCTATAGATAAATATTATGAATTGGACTACTGGGGGAATTATCTCACTGGATTGACTTACAGTAACAATCATGTACAAAAGGATTCTGAGGAAAGCAGCAAGAGCCTCAGTGGTGCAGTGGTTAGAGTGCTGTACTGCAGGCCACTTCTGCCAACTATTGGCTGGCTGCAATTTGGCAGTTCAAATCCCACCTGGCTAAAGGGTGACTCATCCTTCCGAGGTGGGTAAAATGAGGACACAAAATTGTTGGGGGCAATATGCTGACTCTGTAAACTGCTTAAAGAGATCTGTAAAGCACTGTGATGGGGTATATAAATCTAAGTGCTATTGCTATTGCTACCTTATGGCCATGAGTGTAATCCTAAGAAGGTGTGTTAGGGAAGCAAAGTAACAGATTGTCTCCCTGTCCAAAAACCCTGGCAGCTCAGGTAGGATAGAAGATGGAGGATGGTATGGCGCTTAAGCATCTATTTGTTTGTTCCTGTTTGCTCCTTCTCTGGTTAATGGTATGAATTGGGCTGACTATTGTGTGAATTATCTCAGTGGATTGTTTCAGATTTGATAAGCATGCCTTGGCTCTTTCTTAAAACAAAGAAAATATAGAATTACTTATGCCTCACAAGCAGAAATACCGGTAGAAAATGTTTTATCTCTGATGGTTGTGAGGTTCTGAGGATGTGGCAGTCAGTAAAAATCTCACAATGAAGAATCTGCCTCTTTAGCTGAGATTCTGGATTCCTTTTTGTTGTTAATTCACTCCTACTGAAACTAGTCAGGACATTAATTGTGGCAGCTACAGGATGATGTGGCTGAAGAGCTGATATTGGGACACTGGAGCACTATGAACCCATCAGATCCAGGTCCATCAGTAATGCTTTCCTTTGGGGCCTTCTACTAATGTAAAGATTAGTAAAAGTTTATTGAGTTTTTTTGCTACCAAAAGGGACCTTTTCCTCTCCTGGGTAAAAATGTAAGTTTAAGAATGCTCTTTCCATATTTAGATTGAAGGACTTAGTTCAAAAGCTATCTCACTCTGCCATGTGTTTCTGCGTCTGGAAACTTTGAAAATAAAGACTGCAATCTACTCTAACTACCACAATTACAGTCTATTCTTGTGACAGCTGTGTGCATCTCACCTTTTTTTTTGCTTTTTTCCTGCCTGAGTATTTATTTTACAGAGTAGATGAAAAAGATGTTATAGAAATGGAGCCTTAAATTTTAATTACCTACTGAAAGTCATTTTTTTTTCATGACTTACTTTCTTTTACAGTTGGGTTTGCAGAAAAAGAAACATATGCCTTATAACTATCAGCACAAGTATTTTTTCTTCAGTGAGTATCTTATTTTCCCCCTACCTCCTGTTAAGCTGCAAATGAACTTTTTCTTGTGTAACCCCCCCGCCCCAACTCACAAAAAAGATCATCTGCACTCTTATCTTTTCCACCATGAGCTCAAGGACAGATTGCATATGCATTCTACATAATGCTCAGGACAGTGCAGATTTATAACTCTATTATTAGTAATAAGATAAAGAGGTGGAGGGAAGAACAAGAGCAGTGGCAGCGACTGCACAACATTGCAGAGAATGAGCAGGAATTCTTTCCTTTCTCACAACACACAGATTCCCCTGAGTTTAGCCTACATATTTAAGGTGGAGGGAGGCGTCTTGATTCTACATCCACATCTTCAAAAACAGACTATGCCTAAACAGTGCAAAGAGAGAAATGGCAAGCCAGTAGTGGGTACTTCACTTTCTCTTTCAACTGCTTGATTATTTGGTGGTCTATAGGCATGACTGAGGACCACCCATAAATCAAATTACAGTGGAAGAAAATTGCCATGGGAGAGAGACAGGAACCTAATGGAAAGGATACTCCATCATCTTCACCAGCAGTTACTTTTCTTTTTGAAGCTACTTTATTCGTAAGAGCATAATTGATGCCTGCTGGATCTAACCCCTGGCCCATTAGGTCCAGCAGTCCATTCTCACGATAACCAACCAAGGCAGCCCACTTGGCTTCCTTCAGATGGCCTTCAGAGGCTACCACACTTCCATCCAAGCTAATAGCCATTGAATCTCATGAATTCCATGAGTTGGTCCATCCTTTCTTGAAGCCTGTCAGGCTAGTGGCCATCACCAACTGCTTACAGCAGTTCAGAGGGAACCTCTGTCATAAGTTTTTTTAAACTGTCTCCAGTTAGATTGAGTGTTGAGTCTGGGTCTCAAGAACCACAAAAGTGTTGGATTCTGAACAAGGTTTTTTTTTATTTAAAAAAAACCATCTTCCTATAAGGGTTACCGGTAGGTAGATATTTTATTTTGAAAGAAACCCAAGGTATAAAAGTAAAATGTGAAACTTAGAAGTTTAAATGTGTTTTCTATTGCCTCTACTTTATATTTTTTTCTGTTGCTATTTCTATTGCTACATTAATTACAGTTATTATAATGATTACAATTATATACTGTATAACACTACCATATTCTGTGGTACTATTATATAATAATGTTTTCTTCTTACAAACACTGTTCTCCCTTAATTCCTCTCTCACGTATTTCTTCTCCCTTTCTTCTCTATTATTGGCCAGCAAGTAGAGTACTTGCAATTTTCCTGGTTGTGCCTCTATGCTTCTTTTCCTCTGGACTATTAACCCCTCCCTCCTTTTGAAGGAAAAATGTCTTTTATTCAGGTGATTGTAACAGAAGAGAATATTTGTAGCTCAGGGTGGAACATCAGGATTCTTGGTGTTCCCTGAGGTCAGTAGTTTTCTGGCCACACATATCATTACCCAATTAGATAACATCATTGGTGCTAGATGGTAATGGGGTTTATTCTCTTTATACATACTTATAGCTTGCCTGTCTCTAGTTTTAGGTTTTATATTGTTGTAAAGAGTTGGCAGTTTAATGAGATGTCTCTTATAAATGAATACATAAACACTTGAAAGCTGGTCTCACTGGATTTACCAGGGCTTTCTTCTAAATAAACCTGAATAGATTAAGATAGTATCGTCCACTTATCAGCAGGAATAACAGAGCTTCCTTTAGCTCACTCAAGTGTATTTTAGTCATTTGGTTCTAATGGAGCCAACAAAAATAGTTGGAGTGGCACAATTCAGGCAGTGTCTGCCATGGACAAGTTTGGGGTTGACTTATTTTTGATGATGAGATTCTCAAGTACAATTCTAATTGTTAAATAAAATGTTAAATACAAAACATTTGAGGAGTGCGGTTGATGCTACTTTATGTTTAGAAAGGACAGTTAATGGCTATATGCATCTTGTTTCCTTATACAGCATTGCCACTGATTGTAGTGCCAACTTTTCAAGTTTACTCATTGTACTTTATACTCCAACGCAAACTCTGGAGGGTAAGTATACAAATAATCCATACCAAATATTAAAATACTGAGATCCTGACCATGGCATGTTTCTAGGTTTAGAATTTTATTTCCTTAAGAGGATATGAAAAGGCTAGACCATTTTTAGGCGCATATAAAAATTGGCATGGGGATATTGTTAATAGGAAAGACAATGCCATTCAAATCTAAAGTGCTTCCAGATGAACTATTGTTGGCTATCGAAAGGCCGTTTATGAAGGAGGAATTAGATATTTTTCTGGGAAAACAAACATGTAGAAGGCATGATGAGGAAACTTTAGGGGCAATTGGAGAAAGACATCGATTGAACTAAGAATGTACAAGAATTACAATCCAGTTTTCTCAAATAGTGATTTGGAGGGTTTTGATTCAGAAATGATTTATGGTGGCTTAATAAAACTATAAAATTATGGTTCATCTTTCTTTTTTAAAAAATATCTAGACTAGAGGGATTGGAAATGGGGTTGGACATATATTTATTTGTCAATCAGTTAAATCTGTCAATCTGTGAAAAAAGCCGCCAGGGTAGAAAATGGTTCTGTCAAAATGGGCAGTAAACAGAGCAGAGTTTCCAGAAGATATACATCTGGATCTCAGTAAGATTCCATGTAGGGTGTCTACTTGGAGCAAGGGAAGATGCTATTCTAATGTCCATTCCTTTTCTTCCCTTCTGCAGGAAATGGCATGGACTCTGGCATATTTTATCCGATTCTTTATTGCCTTCAACCCCATATTGGGATTCAAGGGTGTTTTGGGATACCTCTTTCTTTTGAAGTACTGTTCATCATATGTACTATTTTCTTTGTGTTTCACCATTTCTTCACAGGCCCTAACTATTCTCTAGATTATTCTTTCCCAAAATTGCCCACTTCCATATGTGTGGGCTTCAACTCTACCATTGACAGTAATGGCTTTGTTGGCTGGGGAATTCTGGGAGTTGAATTGAGTGCCCAGGCTGAGAAAGGCTGTCTGAACTTACCCTAAAATAGTCCTCCTCATTTTAGGACACCCAGACTCATTATCTTCCTACTGAGGACTGGTGCACATGCATTTATCACTTACTGACTGCAGCATACATCTTTTTACAACCTGCATATGTGAATCAACAACCACATATATACAAAGCATCAAAGAGGTTTGTCATTTTGACTGAACCTTAGTTGACATGCCACTTTGATGTAACTCTATGAAGTGAAGCAGTCCTCAGTTCTAAGTGCCATATTGAATTGTGTGCCTCACAGGACAGTGGTTTTCTACAGGTTTGAGTATAGAGAGACAATAGGACTAGCCAACTTTCTCCCAATAGCTGCAGAGATTTTCAAAGGATACTAAGTTTGCAAACAACACTTTCTAACCACTTTCAGAAATGGTTGATTAACTAATTCTAAGCTGTTAGAATTACAAGTTTGAAAATGCTAGATAAATTTGCCTTTCATCCTGAACAGAAGAAAGTTTTAATTATAAGCTTAAGAATTTAAAGAATCTCAAATAATCAGCAAACGTTAAAGTGATGTTGAGCTTAGAAAGTTACAGATGGGCTAAAGATCCATATAAAATTGGTATATTATAACTTTTACACTAATATTTTGGAATTAATTATAAATTAAGAACAAACAGCTTCTTATGGGAAATAGATTCTGTTTTGGTTTACAGAACATAACATACATAAATAATTTCATGATTTCAAAAACTGGACATAAGAGGAGACTAAAGATTTTAAGTAGAGAAAAGATATACAGGACTGCAGGATAGTAAAAAATGTTATGAAAATAAAAACACTGAAGGAGACTTTTGAAGAACTGAATCAGAAAATAGTAGCTATAGTATCAATAATATCAGTAATGATGATGCTAGAAATGCCATTTTCAGAATAATTTTTGACAAGATGGAGATAGTATAGAAACTGGATTTACAACTTTTGGCTAAGAGAAAAATTTAGAAAAGGAAGTTTCACTGGATCTTCAAAAGAAACTGGCTGAGGTTTTAAAATTTAGAAATGAAATGAAATACAAATCAAGAGAATAAACTGGATAAACTTTTCCAGCTGGAATTTAAGAAGCGCTTCATTAAAGCCTTGAAGAATTTTGTTTGATAGGAAAAAAAAAAGAAATGAAGAGAATAAAATCTTATGGCAATATTTGAATGAGCTAAAGCAGGTATCCCCATTTGGGCTTTGAGTTGTTTGGAACTGGGCCATGGAAGAGGTGGGCAAGTGCATGAACCCCCACTTGTGTGAGCAGTGGATGAGTGTATACATGAGCTTGCTGGCTGCTCATGAAGAACCATCCCCTCTGAACTAAAGATTAAGTAAAAGGAAGGAATATAAAGTTTGTTTATAAAGAATGATCAATGTTAAAATAAGATAAATGATATGATAATCTTTGGACTTTCTGCTGACACATAACTGAAAAGGACAATGTTTTATCAATTTGTTTATAGATAAGATATGGGATGAAGAGATAAATATTTGTAATTTTACAAAGGGTGAAGAGTTATTAAATTTGTTTATTCTTTGTGATGAAGATTGGAAGTAATCTCTTTATATATTTCTTGTCTTTTCTCTTTATTCTTACTTTTCTTGCACTTTTTATTCTTTCTATCTCTTTGATTTCTTTAAGTTGAGTTTATACAGTCATTTAAAAATGACAAAAAGTATCGTGAAGGGCTGGAAGAAGCAGTAAGAACAACCTCACCAATTTGCATTGCTCTAAGATGGTCACATGTCACCCATTTGCCATTATACATCTATCTGGGATATAGCCATGTCACTCTGTAGTTTCCATCCGGGATCAGTTTCCATGGTATCTGATTAACCTTCCAAGTATGTCCACTCAGAAAGATTGGGGCTCCTTTTCTTTGGTTTGGATCTGACTCATTGTCATTGGGGAGGGGGGTGTTAGACAGGTATTGGTTTCCATAGAAAGGCATCATTAAGTCTAGTAAATGACTCGCATTCTAAGCCCAACAAACCAACCCACTATCCACTATTCTACAAATGGCTGATTTGTGTAGATATAGTTTCACTTCCTAACTTTGCCTCATTTCTGTATCTCAGTGTTCTTGAGAGTATCCTATTTACATGGATATCGCAGATGAGTCATATTCCTATGCACATTGATCATGATAAAAACATGGATTGGTTCTCTACACAGGTAAGGGACCTCAAAGATAAAATTGATGACTATATATGATTAAACTTTAGCTTGTCTGTATAATTTTATTATATGACAATAATTCACAGATCCATTATAATCCAATTATCACAGCATCAACTATAATTTGCATATGTGAAAACTGAATTCCTTTTTGGAAGTTATTTTTACCTATTATTATTTCTTTTACAGTGTTTTTCCCATCATAGAAAAGTTTGAAGTGTGTTTAGAAATACCATGCTGTTTATTACACATTATGATTGCCCTCACTTTTGTTTGGACTTTATGAGCAGAACAAATATCCTTTGGCCTCATTTTAAGATAATAGTACTAAATGAAAGAGAATCAGTTTGTTCAGGAATCAGTTCGTTCTTTTTCATTCCCAGTGTCAGGTTTTCATCCAGATCAGGATATTCTTTTTAGAAAAGGAGGCCTGTGAGTTCAAATCATACCAGATAACTTGGTGCAGTCAGGAATAAGTAAGGGAAAGATTTGAAAGTAACTGTTGAAAACAAATGCTTCACAAAATGAAAAATAAATATATTATTGAATTACATTTTAATTCCCTGTATTTTCAAAACTGTACAATGGTAACTATCAGATTTGATACCAAATGAGTATTTAAATTCTATTATTAAGGTAACATAATTTAAGCTTTCCAAAATTCAATATATTTGTCTAGAAATACTAGTTACATACCAATACATATATACACACATGCATGAATATAAATCATGGACATTTGCTTGGAAATTGTTCTTCCTTTGTTCACAGTATGTCTGGACTAAAACCTGTCTTTCCCTCTTTTACCAGCTTCAGGCAACATGCAATGTGAATCAATCTTTTTTCAATGACTGGGTAACAGGGCACCTGAATTTTCAAATTGA
>JANHGC010001301.1:148302-160355 GCA_027560395.1 Boaedon fuliginosus | reverse complement strand
AGTTCTAGGTTGCTTCTCTCCTTGATTAGTTTCCATCCATTGCTTCTTGTCCTGCCTTCGGGTGCTTTGGAGAATAGCTTGACTCCTTCTTCTTTGTGGCTGCCCCTCAAATAAGACTGCTATCATGTCACCCAGGGTTCGCATAATAACAGGGTTGCGCTGAACCGGAAAGAATATCATTATTGACTTCGTTCACCCGTTCCAGAAGTGCTGGCTGAGCAAGGTACGCTCTCACGCAGCATGTTGGACTCCACGATCTCGCAGCCAGTTAAAACACGCCACCTGCGAGACAATGGGGGGTGGATTTGGCGGTGCATGGCCTGGCGGCCAGTTTTAACTGGCTGCGAGATTGCGGAGTCCAACGTGCCGTGTCAGAGCATACCTTGCTCAGCCGGCGCTTCTGGAACAGGACAGGTGAACAGAGTCAATAATGATATTCTTGCCGGTTCAGTACAACCCTGTTATTATGCAGACCGGTTAGAAACCCATCCCTGGTGGTAACAGTAAGCCTTCCAGAGTCATCTTGTAGGGAAGATGACTGGTATAAAATTGTAATAAAATTTTGGATTGTGCTGTGATAGTGAGATTAACATTAAAAATTAAAGAAAAAGAAGATGTAGAATACTATCAAATTTGGGGACTCTTTTATGTTTGGTTAAAGGATAGATATAGAGATGAGAGATTTAGATAATTAGAAAATAGGGATAATAGTGCTGGAGCACTATTGTGTTTTTGAATTATGTTATGGACAATGAAGTGAAATATCAATATATTTATGTGCTTATATGAATCAAGAATATAAGCGTTAAAGAGAATTTGGACTTACAATTGTACCCTGGGCACAAAACACTTAATGAAGTCTTTGCTTGAACTCTGTTTTTATTTATATTTTGTATTTTTTCTCTTTTCTCTTGGTTCTTTGGGTTTTCTACTGAATATTTGTTTTTAATCAATAAATTCTATTTTAAATTTTTAATAAATAAAATAAAAAATCTAGTGGAGAAACAAGATAAATAATTCCAATTCTCTACTGCTTTCTTCTTGTTTTCCTCTTTTAGGATGACATTTCTGCATCTATGCATGCATAAAGGAGAGGATTTTTGATATTACAGGAAGAGAGGTAGGTCTTTACTGTCATTTTTTAAAAAGTTGCTGATCTAGAAAAATGACAGTATTGGAAATGTGATTTCAACGTGCCTAAGCCATGGTGTTTTTCCTTCTGCCTTCCTTCCTGGTATGCAAAGCAATTATTAATACCAAGTTAATTGTTAAGATGGCTTTTTCTGCAAGATTATCCTGCGCAGGTAGGGAAAAAATAATTGAGTTTGAACTAGAGGAAAATGGCTCTAGTTCACTCACTCTCCTTTAAAGAGTGGTTGTGAAGCTAAATTAGGATAATATCAGGAATATCTCACTGGGCTTTATGAGTGAGCAGGACATATTTTAGAACAATATAATATACAATAAAAACCAGCATTTAGGACAAGTGAAAAAATAAAATAAAGATATATAAAATATGTTTAACTTTTCCCTGCCTTTTCCCCATAAGGATATATTGAAGGAAATTTCCCACTCAGCCAAGGTCTATATAATTTACCTTTACTTTCTGTGTAGATCTTAATAAACATGGATATATGTACACACAATTTGGAAATGAAAATCTAGAGCAGGGGCTCTCATCTGTAAATCCTCAAAATCAAACGCCTGCAATTGTCTCCCGCTTTAACAATCATAATCCCTGACTCCAACTTAAACTTCATTTAACTTGCACTTTAACTTAATTTAAATGTTAATTTCAGATATGCAGAGTGCTTTGTCTGAGATCTTTGAGGACTCTTTGCAATCTACTCCAAGCTCTAAATAACGGGCTGCCACATATCTACCACTCACCATTTCCCCCTCAAAAATTACTTTTGCCTTAAAGTTAAAAGGCTGTTTAGGAAAATAAATATTAAAACGACAGTTGACACATTCAAGATTGGGCTGCAGAGGAGGCAGAAATCTGCACTCTCATACTTGCATGAGTCTGTCAACGTACAGTAGCTTTACAATAAAGTAGAATTAGCTCATGTGGTTGTGATTCCTATCTGGTTTACCCTGTGTGGTTGGCATCAATCTTGTAAGCATGAAAGTACAACCCCCTCCCACACACACACACACATTTGATTTACAGCCTGAAAAACTAGGAATGGTCTCTTCAGGCTCCCAAGGACTTTCTTACAGTCTTGCCTTATTCATTGCCTACAACATGCTTGGTCCTTACATTTCACTAAGCACCATTGTCTTTCTTTTCCCATTCCCCAAGTCTTTGGAGATGGCCTAGCACCTTTGAAATCAGCTCCCTTTTCTGCTTTGCCTCTGGGAAAGTTGGATGGCCTTTAAAAAGGTTATTTTATTCTACTTTTACTATGGTAGGTAGCTTTTAGGCTGTGTTGGCTTTGGGCTGAATATAGACTCTGCAGTATTATAGAGTATGCCTTTCATCACATATGGATGTTGTGTTTATCTTCTAGTTAATTTATTGGATTGATGACTAAACTGTGCATTAATTTTATTGGATGAAATTAATCACTATGCTTTCCTTTTGATCTGTACCAAGACTTTGCAACAGTTCAGAAATTCCTCCTCCTCCTCCTCCTCCTCCTCCCCCTCCCTTGTATTGAAGCTTATAACATGGATTGGTTTTATATTCTATAGGGTTTTTTAAATAATGGGATGACAATGTGATTGATAAATATATAAATAAAACAAATAAATAACAATAAACTAATAAAAATAAACTAATAATAGTAACAATAATCAGTTCTTACTACATTGTGCAACAGTAAAACAAGCTGTTGGAACTGTTTGCTGTGGAAGGTAAAACAAACATAATTCTGTTTCGGCCCACGTATTCTAGCTTTGTTTGTCTAACGACTTTAAACATCTGAGCACCTGCTAAGTCTGGATTCTGATGTAGAGCTTTCATTCATTTCAAACAATGTCATGTCGGGCTTTACTGTATTTCAGGGCCTCTCCAATTACCTGGTCATTTCCTGGAAGAAAGGACACAAAACCCAAGGAAGCCTCCTGATGAAGAAAGAGGCCCATCAGATTTGAACCCAGTAATAACCACGAGAATCGATCTAGTGCCAGTTTCTCTGGTTTTGAAAGACTAATTGAGTTTCTGTTCCTTGTTAGGAGCTCAAGGGTTTCCACTCTTCCACTCTGCCTTGATTTTTTCTAGAGTAAGGTTCTTCCATCCAAAATGAAGAATTAACTCCCTCTTTCCTTCTTGGACTTCACATTCCTTGTCCTCCAGGGCTGGTCCCATGATTAGCCTGCCTCCCTGTCAGCCTTGGAAACCGTCACTTAACCTCAAGATGTTGACAATGACAATGTGATCCAGCAGGAACGTCCTAGAGCAGGGGTGTCAAACTTGATTTCATTTGAGGGCTGCATTAGGGTTGTATTTGACCTGGGTCAAACTTGCTGGGGTGGGCTTGGTCAGCTCAACATCACTCATGCCAGGGGGCACATATGGTGATCCGAGCATTCTGCCAGCGAAAATGGGCTCCCAAGCTCTGTTTTCAGCTGCAATGGCCTCCTGCAATCCTCTGCCAGTGAAAATGAAGTTTGGGAAACCCTCCCAAGCTTCATTTTCCCTTGCAGAGACACTGTGGACCGGTTCTCCACTGTTACTAGAGTGGCCCCGTGGGCCAAATCTAAGCACCCTGCAGGCTGGATCCAGCCCCCGGGCCTTGAGTTTGACACCTAGAGTCTCTGAAATTGCATTATCAACTCTGTTTACGCTGATCTTCTTGAGGTCTCCCTTTGCAAAAAGGCCAGGTTGCAGCCAATTTGTACCAGTCCTTAAAAGTTCTTCCACATCTCAAAGAGGAGTGATCATGTTTTCTGATCTGGGACAGATAATTTACAAAGCAACCATGGCTATATAGTTCTAATGAAGGACACCGCAAATTTTCATCATCTTTGTTCCATATTTTTCACCACATAACATTTACTTTTAACAAACATTTCATTGGACAGAGATACCAGACTTCCCAAAGATCACTGAGAAAGATCCAAAAAAGGATCCGCTCTCATAAACTTTTGACGAAAAATCTCATTATCATCATTGATTAAGAGAAGAGCCAATCACTGTAATCATTGCAAAAAAGGCACCACTCCCATTACAAAGAGGGTGGGAGGAAAAAAAATAAAAAAGAGAGTGCTATATTTAAATAAAGCTTACAGGCACATCCACGTATTTGGAAGCTGCTTTCACCTAAAATAGAAACACAGCAGACATTAAAAATGTGTTAATTTTACACTAATAAAATAATATAGGAAAACAAATTATGGTACTTGAAGCATTGTTAGAAAATAACAAGTGACAAGTTTAATTTATATGGCAGGCAGGCACACACACACACACACACACACACACATCCAACAGGCAATTCCCTTTTGAAGTAAGCTACCTTGTGCTAAGTTCAGAAAGAAATTATGAACTGAAGGAATAAAGGCATTAGAGAGGAAAGGGAAATACAAGTGTATCTAGTTTGTTAAGTGAGTTTTGCCCTGTTTTAGGACTTTTCTTGCCACATTTGTTAAAGTGAATCACTGCAGTTGGTAGTTGCTTTTTCAGGAGCTCACTTTCCTTGTTTTTTCTTTAGAAGACGTTTTGCTTCACATCCAAGAAGCTTTTTCAGCTCTGACAGGACAGTGGGGAGAGCTGAAGAAGCTTCTTGGATGATAAGCAAAACATCTTCAAAAGAAAAAACCAAGAAAGTCCAGTTGCCTCCAGAAAAAGCACCTTTGGGACAACCATGACCTTGGATGACTGCGAATCTCTACACAGACTCCTGAAGTTGTTAAATTAGTAACACGGTTGTTAAGTGAATCTGGTTTCCTCATTAACTTTGCTTGTCAGCAGGACACAAAAAGTGATCACACGACCCTGGGACACTGCAACTGTCATAAATGTGAGTCAGTCGTCAAGCATCCAAATGTAAATCACATGACCATGGGGATGTTGCAATCGTCATAAGTGTGAAAAATGGTCCTTAGTCACTTTTTTGCAGTGCCATGGGTGCCTGCATTGTTGAGATTTTATCGAGATGATGAAATGTGCATTGTGGCATCATAATGCAAGCTCCAGCCCTCATGTACCTGTATATGACATTTTGATGGAAGTACAAAAATTGACATAGTGATATACTTTTTCTCATTTACCCTTTTTGCCGAACCTCTGTGGACATCCACCCTTTTTATTCTTGCTAACTATCCTTGTTTCTACTATTTTTATCTGCCATTGGTTGCATTCTAACAACCATTTCCCCAGTCTTTCTTTTCCTCTCTCTTCCTATTCACGCTATTTTTACATATTTGTTCCATAATTCAACCTTCATTAATTTTCTTGATACCATCAAACTGCCTCAATATAATTCTTTCATATGATTCACTTATTTTTTATGTTCAACCCACATCCGTTCATTTTACCCTACCTCTGTTCCAGATATAATTCTGAAGCATCTATTCTCACTGCATTCATCTTACTGTTAATGTTTCTCTTGACATAAATCAAAATTGGTCTGTATTTTCATGCTTGTTTCTTAACTGATCCTAGCTACCGGTAGCTTTGATGACATTCTTTGCACCTATCTTTTTCTCTCTAAACTTATTATATAGTTTTCTAATCCTAATTTTTGCAGCAATCATTCTGTTTAATGCATTTTTCTGGCAGTTCTGCCATCCTTTTACTTTAGTTTTCCAACATATGTCATGTTTCAAATTTCCAATTCATGTAACTGAACTTTCTCTTGGACACATACTCTTTTTTTTTTAAACTTTGTTCCAAGCAGCTCCCGCTTCACTTTACAGTCATTTTCGATTTACTCTGTTGGGAGATTAATCTATTTTGTAATAATATATCCATACAAGATTCATCTTCCCCGTTCAATTGTTCAACATTGTCTTCTATATCCATTTTTCTCTCAAGTCTATCCTTGACTTTACCAAAACATGGCCTGTCAGAATCTGTCAACTTCCCTTTTCCTTCCTTAATTCAAACTTTCATTAACTTAATAATGTTTTTAGATATATATTCATACCCTCACCTGAAGAAATTTAGGCTTAATTCGCATGTTCAAAATAAACTAATCTTTTTCTAAGCAGATACGTCTCTGTCACTGTTCTTTAGAGCTTGTAAATGGCCCAATCACTTTTTCTGCATTGTCTTGTTTTGTTCCCACCCATTCAATCAGGTTATATTATGAAAATAATTTCTGAATCCCATTCATTCAGAAAATTGTACATTTCCCACTAAAATTCATATGTGGTTCTTCCATTCACCAAAGTGCTGCTTGTGTCTATCGATGGATTCCTACTGTCCTACATAGCCACAACAACTTAGATAACACCAGTTCATACTTTCTGCAAAACATTTTACCCTTTTTATTCCTAATCAGACTCTAACATCTTCACTTTCCTTTATGTATTTATCAGCTGAACCACGTGTTCAGACAACCTTCACTGCACAAGAAATCAGAATCATCTGTATTCCATGGTCATCCCCACCAGATGGGTCCGAAGTTATGATCATCACCCCACGGCCATCACGAGATGGGACCCACATATATTCACCTCTGCCACCTCTCACAACTTCAGTCAATCAAGACTTTTGTTTAATGCTTTTTAGGAAGATGTAAAGGGCTATCCTAAATTACTGGCCTTAGTCATAGCTCTGCTACATGCAGCATTTTCTACTGTTGGTAGGGACTACACAGATCAGATTGGTCACATTTTAGCCAGTGTCTCACCAGTGCAACCAAAGCCAGTTTTAGTCCACGCATACTCGTTCTATTCAACGCAAAACAGCATCTATAATCTCGAGGCTTCACAAACCAATTATGGACAATAAACTATTGCCCACATCCCCTCATTCTGAAGGCATCTGTGGGTTGGACACACGCTCAGGATGGATTGAGAAATAAATGTTAATTAAAGAAAATAAAATTATTCACAGGAGAAAAAAAACACTACATGCATTAAACATACCTTTAAAACAATCGTAGGATACTAGTAAATGAAAGCACACCCATTTATTATACGGCCTTTGCAATGTTAGATGAATCACTTCCCTGTTATTTCTTATCATGGGAATCACAGCTCCTGAATATATATATATATATACTAGGCTCTACAATATCCCAACTGGGCTGCAAAGAAGATGTGGAACCCTTAAGAGACATTCCAGATTGTATACAAATTTACAGTGGATGATGCTGCCTATTTCATTTGGAAAGAAAACCACCACTATTTCCTCAATTCAGGACTGTTGTTTTGACTTCGGCACTTAGATAAATCTACATCAACGCAACACAGCACAAGCAGCATCTCACTCCCTGAGCTGGGATTCATACCTAAGAACTGGATGCTTTTTATTTACCTCCTTATCACCCACAAAATTACACCCAGAAACAGTATGTGAAAAACAGTTGTGAAAGAAATCCTACTTGTCAATACCACACTGGGATTTCTGCGAGCCGGGTGGCTTCAAAAAGGGCAGCTGTGATTGTGAAAATAGCAGCAGCAAAAGCATCTGGGTAGCGAGTGAGCTTTACTGTGGTTTTGCACATCGGATTCTTCCGTGCGATTCTTTCATGCCACGGATATCTGGAGTAGGGGAGCATCTGATTGGATGTGAGAATTGGACTTGGCATTTAAATGTTCCCAATATCCCTGAGGTATATGGTATTTTTTGGGGGGGTCTGACAACGCCAAAAGCCTTTTCTGCTCCTTTCCCTGTAATATATACAACTGGGCTATTTCTGCAGCTGGCACCCAAAGGTGTGTGTGGATGTGTGTGTGTAAATTTCCATGCAATTCTGGGTGAGCACAGCTAACTGAACAGCTTCCAGATGGATAGAGAGACCCTTTGACGAGGGTACCAGAATGCATCCCATCTGCAAGGCTGTGAATTTCTGAAACAAATATGCATTTAATTAGAATACATCACCGAACACCATCCTTGTTTGGGTTTTAAAATACTCACCTGCTTTTAAATATTTCTAAAACTCTGGGTAAAAATCGTTCTAAAGACAACACAGATGCCTGGATCCTCTCACAGACCAACCCCTTCAGGTGAGGCTTGCATTCTCCATTCAAGTTGAAAGAATAAAAGGCTGCAGCAGACCAAGTGTGAGCAGACTGACATCGTTTGGGGAGCAAAAATTTTACACAGGACTTGTACGTGCGCTGCTCTTGAGATTAAGCTCAGTAGTTCAAGTCCATTTGGGCAAAAGCACAGACCCATCGCAAGACTTCGGTGGGCTACGGCAGGAAGAAAAAAAAATGTGGATAAACCTGCCATCTTATAAAAGCCGGTTTTCCCAAAAGCTCTAAGGCAGTTGTTGGCTGCTATAAGCTGCCCTTTAACCTTCAGATATTCATGGGAAGTCCATAGACCACTCTAGATATTTTTAATTCTCTAAGTTAAGTTGGATTTGCTAAACACCTCATGATTGACTTAACAAGTGCATAAGATCATTCCCACTTCCTAAAAGATCCTGCAGTCAGGATTTCCATTCACACCATTCAGCTGCTTTTCATTAATCAGCTAGTTAACATTTTGCCCTTTCCGCGCCACCCAATTCTCCAGCAAAAATCATCAAACAAAACTGAAAAGGGGGCTAAGAAGAGGCGACAGGGCCAAGGAGATAAAGCTGCTGAACTTGGTGAAAGTTTCTTGATCCTACATACATATTAGATATCCTAGTAATAGAATTAGCTAAATTGTATCATCAATGCATGTTGCGTTAGCTATTGCAGTGGTCATAAGAATGCACTGCTTACTCCTTGGTTAAAATAAAGTCAGAACAGACTATAAATTGGTTAATAATAATCACACCATTGAAATAACAGCAAAATGAAATAAATATTTGTCACGATAAATATGGATAAAAGAGAAAGTACAGCAATAATTCAGTATGTGCTCCATATTCCCTTCTCAATTGCCTCTGCAAACTTTAAAACGACGACAACAACAACCAGTCGACCACAACTGCTTGTTTTTCTTCCATGCAAACTTTGGCTGGATGGACGGCAGTTTCCACATGCCGGGTATTGTGTGATTTTCATTTTGGAAAAAAAAAATTTTTTTTGGCTAGGCTGCAGAGCTTTGGGAACGATGTGATTTCTTTCCCATGAAATTTGTCAGTTTATGGCAACAATTTGTGCAGTACAAAAATAAGATTGCTTGTAACCTCTCCCAAGGGTAAAATACATTCTCTGGTTTAATTAATGTAGTAAATCATTTCCCCCCTCCCCTCTTCAAGCAGAAAAGGCTCTTCACATTAAATGGATCGTTGGCAGGTGTCATTACAGCTCGGTGCAATTCATTTCGTAGGCAAAGATGCCTATTTAAATAACTGGCCTGCTTGGTCCAAGGAACATCCCTGACTGTAGAAAGCACCCTACTTCAGATATCCAGCCAAATATGGAATGATGTCTCATTGTCTCATAGAGAACCTCCCCCCCCCGCCCCAAGTACTTTATAATGATGTGGTTAGTGCGAATGCTATTAAGAAAACTGATGTATTAATTTTAAGATAGATTTCACAGCAAGGATTGAAAATGAAGGTATCCTACTAGGTGATAAAACGACTTGTCATAAGAGCCCCGGTGATATGTCATTTTCTAAGAAACTGAACAATGTTTGATGAAAGAAGTTGGTAGAAAGCTGCTTGTTTTGAATTTTTTTTTTTAAAAAAAATGCTTTAGCCACATTTCCCCCCCGCCCCCCTTTAAGGAATGATATATTTACTTTTAAGGTAGAAGACTGAATAGATAGCGGTAGCTTAATTTCTGATTATTTGCCAAGATAACTACGAGAATGATGCTAACATGTTAAGCTTTCTCTAGGAATAATATTGTGAGCATATGACATGTTTCTCAATAACATCTTATTTGGGGGATCCATTCCATTGTTCAATTCTCAGTTTGTTAAATTAAAGACTTTTAAGACCATGTGCCTCATCCTCAACTTCCTTTCTTTTTTTGCTCTTGTTTTCTGGATAAATTTAAACAAGCTATCCATTCCAACTCAACAAGGTAAATGGTCTAATGTAAATATTACATGATCTAATAATCTCCTCCAGTATTCAGTTCTGGGTCAGGACCCTGCTTGCTAACATTTACATTTTAATGTATAAAATCTGCTTGCAGTAGAGGCAGCGCTTCTATTAATGCAGCAACTCAAGTGGAATGGCTGCCTTCACAAGTGTCTTCATGTTGTAGGATGTGGTCTCATTGTTTGCAGTGAAATCTGCCAAAACTAGCGTTTTAGTGTTCAAGTGTTGCACGACATCTGGAAAGAAGCTCCACATGTCGTGCATTAAAACAAAAACTGCTCCTCATATGATTGAGCAGACATATTTTGCTTCTGTTAAAATGCTTTCTAAAAGTGATGAAACATCCAGCTTGATTAGAAAGTTCATTACAACATTTTTTTTAGTACGTGGCGTAGATGTGCCTACCACAATAACAATAGCGATAACACCTAAGACTTATATACCACTTCACTGCACTTTACAGCCCTCTCTAAGTGTTTTACAGCATCAGCAAATTGACCCCAACCATTTTGGGTCCTCATTTCACCCACCCTGGAAAGATGGAAAGCTGAGTCAACCTTGAACCTGGTGAGATTTGAACTGCAAAATTGGAGGCAGCCGGCTGGCAGCAGAAGTAACCTGCAGTACTGCACTCTAACCACTGCGTCACCATGGCTCATAATAAAGCAAGAGCTGAAAATCTTATGTTACTGATATCTGCATACATTTTCTATGATTGTCATATTAGACTAATTAGTATACTGGACAATAGAATAGAATATACTGGCTTGGTCACCGGTTCTGTGGGCGTGGCTTTGTGGGGTGGGTGTCATGTGACTGAGTGGGCGTGGCTAACTCAACATCACACACAGCAAGGTGGGGCGGCACCTTGCTGTGAGTGACGTCATTGAGTTGGCCGCACTCAGTCAATACAGGTTTTCCAGCATAAAACACTTCACCCGGACTGGGAAGGTTTGGCGGAAGCCTTTGCAGTCCGGGTGCCACCCAAAGCCTGCAGCTTTCGGTTTTCTTTCACCCAGACTGGGAAGGTTTGGGGAGAAGGGTATCCCCTTGTCCCCAAGCCTTTCCAGTGTGGGTGCCTCCCAAAGCCGTGAGGTTCACCCTGTGGCTTTGGGCTTTCTTTGCCTGGACTGGCAAGGTTTGGGGAGAATGGGACAAACCCTTCTCCCCAAGCTTTTCTAGTCTGCGCCCTTCTCTCCAGTACAAAGCTTTCCATTCCACTCCGCACAAAAACGTCACCCGCAGCGTTTTTTGTGGTGAAGTTTGCCTTAAGAGCTGCTGGGAGCAGCGCAGCCCCCCTTAAAGCCCCGACACTAAACCAAAGCTTCCTGTTAGCGCTATAGCTTTAAGGGGGGCTTGGGGTGCTACGACCTGAAGCTCGCTTCAGGAAAGGGCTAAGGAGCTCTGGCCTTCACCTCCTCCTCAGCTCTTTCCTGTAGTGAGCTTCACTTTAATGCTGGGGCTTTAAGAGCTTCTGGGGCTGGGTGCTGCTCTGCAGCATGGACCATGTCCCATGGCCCAGGGGGTACGAACTTAACAAAGCATGTTCTTAATGCCAGTAAGGGCCGTCGAAGCACCGCTGGAGCCGCTCCCAAGTGCCGGCGTTAGGAGCAGGCTTCATTAAGATCATTCTCCCCGGGCCGTAGGAGCATGTTCCGTGCTGCAGAGAAGGGGGCGGTGTTTCTTAGCGACACTTTGGAGCTGACGCTGCCAGTGAGTTTGTTTCTTTTCCCCATGAAAGAGCCGGTTTCATGGGGAAAACTCCCTGGCAGCGGCAGCTCCAAAAGGGGCACTAAGTAATACTTTAAAGCGGCTCCGGCAACCTCCCTGCACAGCTGTGCAATAAAAGCTCCGGAAACCCCCCCCATTGCCTCGCAGCTGGTTTTAAACTGCTGTGAAGGCACTGAGGCCATGCGGTGCCCCAGAGTTTACCTAGTT
>JANHGC010001301.1:128984-139518 GCA_027560395.1 Boaedon fuliginosus | reverse complement strand
CCTTAGTTCTAGGTTGCTTCTCTTCTTGGTTAGTTTCCATCCTTTGTTTCTTGTCTTGCCTTTTGGTGCCTTAGAAAATAGTTTGACCCCCTCATCTTTGTAGGGACCCCTCAAATATTGGAACATTGCTATCATGTCTCCTTTAGTCCGTTTCATTAAATGAGACTTGCCCAATTCCTGTAACCGTTCTTCATATATTATAGCCTCCAGCCCCTAATCTTTTTTGTTGCTCTTCTTTGCACTCTTTCCAGAGTCTCAGCCTCTTTTTTGGTGACCAGAACTGGATGCAGTATTCCAAGTGTGGTCTTACTAAGGCTTTGTTAAGTGGTACTGGAACTTCATATGATCTTGATTCTATCCCTCTATAAATACAGCCTAGGATTACATTGGCTTTTTTGACTGCTGCCGCACACTATTGGCTCATAGTTAAGTGATTGTCCACTAGGACTCCAGGATACCTCGCACAATTACTGACATGTAGCCAAGTTTCACCTAGCCTGTACTTATGTAGTTGCTTTTTCTTGCCAAACAGTAAAACCTTACTTTAATTATTACATTGAATTATTACATTGAATTCATTTTGTTAGATAGGGTCCAGTGTTCAAACCCTTTTGGATCTTGAGCTTGTCTTCTGGTGTATTGGCTATTCCTGACAGTTTAGTGTCATCTGCAGATGTGATGATTTAATTTGATTTGATTTTATACCCCGCCTTTCTTCCCCCAAGAGGGAATGCAAGGCGGCTTACAACACAACAATATAGAAGAGTTCCCCTTCTATTCCCTCCTCTAGGTCATTTTATGTTAGATGGATGCTTGTCAACCTAACATTTGGTAAAATGGAATCTGGATTATGACATTACTGCACTGTATATTCTCCTGCCTCCTCACTGTCAACCAAGCTGTAGGGATTATATAACACAATGACCTCACTTCAGGTTTTACTACTATAGTAGATGTTAGCAGGAATATGGGAGGGAAGAGAATTAGAATCCTTTGAAACGATTGGAAGGCATCTATTTGTGTTGCCCAACTAATATAATTATAATCCACAGTTGGCTTTTCTTTCACTAAATTTTGAGCACAAAATTTCTTTTCCGAGAGGACATTTCCAGTGATCAGGTAGACTCAAAAATAAGAGAGAGCATTTTCATCAAGAAAAGCATGATCATATTTTCCATCGTACTTCTCTTTACAGTGGGATTTTGGAAAATTGTCATCCTCTGTACATTTTGCTAACAGTTTGGGAATTTGGGATATTTTTTTTCCTGAATATGACCTTATTCTTGTGTTTATGTTTTAATATTAAAAGATAACAATTACAAAGTTCAAAGCAAGTTATGTATCTTGCTGAAGTTAGTATTTATTCTCAACTTTTTGTTTTCTAAAATTAACAAATGTAGACAGATTAGAAAGACTTAGCATAGATATGCCTTTTAATTTTCAATCTCTATTACAGATATTGGTAGTTGTGGTAGAGCATGTTGATTTAGTTTATTGTATTCAACAGGGATAAATACAGAAGATGGGTCTATTGCTGTCTCTGCCTTTGAGTTGGGAGCAGCAAGGAGGGGTTTTGGAGGGGATGAAAGCAAATTTGCAATTCTGCTGGAGAGCTCCAAGGCCTAGGCAAAATTGTGTTTATGGCATTAGGACATTAGTAGAAAAGTAAATTGAGGCAATCTGATAGGGAAGCAAAATTCTGTCAATCAGGCTCAAGATACTGTGCTGTGTCCATATACTTTGTTTACTGTAGGGTTTTATGAGTTGTAACCTGCCCATGCAGGCTGTTAATGAGGCTAAATCTTGCTGCTTGAGGATTGAATTACAGCACACCTCTGGGCTAATGGTTATAAACAGAAAGTCCCATTAGGGCTGCTTTCTGATTCATTCATTTGCATTTTTCCTATTGTATCAAAAACAATGATGGGTAAATAGCTACAAACAAACAATTTACATGGAAATGGATAAAATGTGCCTAATTAGTATTTTGTGCTTGTTTTATTAATGATTGTTTAAGCTAAATAGGACACTGTTGCAGGACTCTTTACAAGCAATGCCAAAGTGTGGCTAATTCAGTCTCTTACCATACTGGGGGGAGGGGGGAGAGGAATCCTAGCAGTGTGGTTGGGGTCCTAAAGATATTCATTCAAAGTATTTTAAGATGCAAGTTAATTGTAATTTTATTTACAACTTCAACTTTTGGGGGATAATACTCACCAAAAGCTCTGGCTATTTGTTATGCTCAAGGGAAATTTTCATAGTGCATCTTACTTTATCATATAATTATCTGACATTTAGTTAAATTTTTCTAGTTAAAATTTGTCATTTTATAATGAGAAGGTGCTGATCTGTTTTCCTGTTGCTTTACTGCAGTGACAAGATTGTCTATTCCTCCTTTCTCTGCTTTTCTTTAGATCACAATCATCCATTCCTGCAATCCTGCTTTTATGCTTTTCATGATATTACATCAGAACGTTAATATATCTCTCTGTAAACACATACTATTCTTAGATAATTAAAGTCATATTTTTATATAATTTTGAAGAGAACTGAAACAAAATGAAATGAATGTGTCTTCCTTTGAAATAAAAATAGTCACACTCTTGCTGATCTGCAGTACTGGTTGAATCCAAAACATCTATTTCTATACCAGTCATTTTCCTTAGTTTTGGCTTTTTTTAACCAAAACTACATTGTATGTCATTGTTTTCTTGAGGGCATAATATTTTTTACTATGTAAATTACACCAAAGATACATGCATGTTTATTTATTCATTAGATTTATATGACTGCCCAACTCACATATGATGACTTTGAGTACATGAATATTGTAGATATGTGTATTAGTACACATTTGAGTACTAATTCTTCATCTTCCAGGAATAACAGAGTGCATCATGCTAGGAATATGGGTGGATAGAAGAAACACAATTTTGTCAAGAAAAAAAACCTCCTGCACACAATTAAGTACTGTACAATTCACTGACAATAAGAATTAGTAAGAATTGACATGGAAAATATTGTTACTATGCGTTCTAGTGGTAGATAGCTAGCAGGAATTATTGGGGGAGATTTTTATTTTAATAATTTGGTTAAATTGTTTGTGATCTAAGTTTTCAGTCTAACTATGTATGAGAAGTCTTTCATTTGCTCAAGAAGTTAATGTCTATACTGCCATGTTCTTGGTTGTGTTACTTCATTTCTTCTTAATTGTAGAGCTATTTTGAATATGACATTCGGTATGAAGAACATTTAAAATCTGGAAAATTCATGGTAATCTGAGCAGCCAGAGACACATACTGAGAGATTTTTTTTACCTCTGTGCAGTGAACAGCCGCAGTGTAGGGAAGAAGCTCATTTCCTCATCTTTTTGCATGGCAAGGATAAAATCATCATTGCTTCCAGGTCTTGAACTGAAATTACAAACAGGTCAATTCTCCACTCAGCTTTAGTAGACACACACACACACACACACACACACACACACAGGATAAAATAATTTGGAAAATAAAAAAATCACTTTATTATATTTTCAGCTCTTTGGCAGTCCTATTCAGATAGTCAAACCCTTAATTTTTAAGGCTTCTGTCATTCACATTCTTTCTTGGAGTCCCAATAAAATTAACAGTATTTAAGCAGAATTTTGTCTTTGTAAAACAGCTCAAAAGCTACAACTGATCTAGAATACAACAACTTAATAGCCAAACACGCTATTGCAGTAAAATATTTATTTTGTAACCGCTGCCCTGGTATTTTAATTTGAGAGCATATTCAGTGTGCTAGTTACTATTTATAAAGCCCTACATAGAACAGAGCTGGGCTGTATCTGGCACCATCTGATATAACATATATAGAGAGATTACAAGACAGAGAGTTGGTTAGAAGGCAGGCTTTCTTGGCAATAGCCCTGAAATTGTGGCATATGCAGCTACCCCCTGAGGTGTGCTCGGTCAGCCTGCTCATTGCATTCCAAAAGATGCTGAATGCTCAGCAAGCATTCATATTAATCCAATTGGAACTGGGTGCCCATTTAAGGTGGTTCTCATTTGCTTTAACTAGGGGAGTGGGGGAAGTGTGACGTCATGGGAATGTTTTAGTTTCACATTGATGATTGGCATTATGTTCAAGTTTTTACTTTGAAAACAGGCTCAATTCTATTCCAATGTGGGGTAAAGGAAATGCCTGAATAACACTTATATAGCATGAACTGGTTTTGTGTAAAATTCTCCATGCTACTTTTCAGGTTTGTTTCAAAGGCTTAACTACCCTGGGATGAGGTACATCATACAGTTTTATTGTTTGACTAAGTTGTTATATCAGTGATGGTTGAAAGAGAATCAGCTTTATCTGACAAAAGAATGTTGTGATTGAAGAAAACTTTGGATTTCTGAAATGTGCATATTATGTTTTATGTCAAATGCAGTAGTAATTAGCTTTAACATTTTTTAATTCTTCTTCCATGGGTTCCAAAGCAATATTTTTTTAAAAAGCAAATAATAATAATAATAATAATAATTATTATTATTATTATTATTATTATTATTTATTAAATTTATACCCCACCTCTCTTCACCCGAGGGGAACTCGAGGCGGCAATGTTTAAATATGTCATTAAATCTTAACTGAATGGTGTGAGGTTTCATGTGGTCTCAAATTTTCTTTTTTTGTGACCCCACAAGGCCGTCTCGTCAGACCACAATTGACAAAAATCAGCCAAATAATTTCCCATCAGTTTGAGGTGTTTGGAGCCTGCAAAATAGTTATACTGCTAGGGAAATGTCTTTCCCAGATTATGTTTTTATTAATTTTATTATTTTAATGGTTGGACTCACTGGAGAAGAGCGTAATGCTGGGAGCAATTGAGGGCAAAAGAAGAAGGGGACGACAGAGGATGAAGTGGCTGGATGGCGTCACTGAGGCAGTCGCTGCGAGCTTAAATGGACTCTGGGGGATGGTAGAGGACAGGAAGGCCTGGAGGAACATTGTCCATGGGGTCGCAATGGGTCGGACATGACTTTGCAACTAACAACAACAACCTTCTGTGTTCAGCCTAAGAGCATCCCCACAAGAAGCAGCATAAGATGGGAGAAAGTCAACAAGGACAGCCATAGGTAGCCAATTACCCTGCCATTCCTTCATTGCTATTTTACTCTAGATATTTGGAAGTGAATTGTTGAGTTTGCTCTGAATTGTGTTTCCAATAGCTGCAACTTGCATTGTCATCTGTGCTCTCTGACCTTGGTTGTTTTCTTGCAGATGTTTCATTACCCCCAGTAGATAATAACATCAGTGCTGACTAGCACTGAGTAGCACTGATGATATTACCTAGTTTGGGCAATGAAACGTCTGCAAGAAAACAACCAATCTCAGACAGCATCAAGGACCCCTCGTTTCAACCCTGAGCTACAAGCATTCTCCTTCATTGATGCTGCCATCTGCTTCAGAATTGGTGACCTCATATGCTTGATGCTGATGCTCATTTTCCCATTACCCACGCCACATCAAACAGCCAAGTATTAATGATACTGAGCTATCAATAGTATTAATTTCTTGGAATACTTTATCTTTCTGGCCAGGCGAGGAGAAGTACCCCTTGATGTGAGTGACGTCAAGTTGGCCATGCCCACCTAGTCACATCCCCACCTAACCATGTCCACTAAGCCACACCCACTAAGCCATGCCCACAGAACTGGTTGTTAAAAAATTTGAAACCCACCCCTGACTCAGAGGTTATACTGTACCATGATAGGTGCCTGCATTAGCTAAAGCTAAAGTGCTTTGCAAGAGTGGTTTGCTATTTCAAATTATCCCAAACTATTGGAAACTTTAGCCTTATTTCTTGATAGATGAAGTTTCCTAACCAGATTCCATATGATTTGAGTAACTGCATGTGAGAGGCACTATAGAACTGCTAACAGATTGTGTCTATGCTGCATTTTCATCAGTGACCAAAGCTGACCTTGGAAATGAAACAAAACATACCAGATCAAACTCAACATGTTTTATACATACATTTCTCCCTGTCCATACATTAAAAATTCAGAGGAAAAATACTTAAGGGGTAAATTATGTCTGCCAAATGTCTGAACAGCTGCCTTTAAATATAAGGACACAGGAGAATATGGGCATATGTGTTCAGCATAATATTTTCCCTAAAATGTATTTAATTATTCTATTTCTGATCATGCAAAAAAAAAAAGCTGCAACAAAGTTTATGGGATCATTATGGTGGAAAAGCCTTACGGTGTAGTATTTGTATTTTTCTCAACTTAAAAGAAACTGTAAATATTTCAGAAACGAAGCTACCATATAAAAATGAACTCTTTCTGCCCTGAAATTGTGTCTCAATTCTCAACTTAAAAGAAACTATAAATATTTCAGAAATGAAGCTACCATATAAAATGAACTCTTTCTGTCCTGAAATTGTTCTGGACCAGCGTGGAAGCAGGGAAATTTTGTTTAAGCTCATTAATCAAATTTCTTTCTTTGACCAGCCAATTCCATTACCTGCTGAGAAGAAAAACTATTGCAAATTGATAGTTGCCATGCAGGGTAAAAATTTGGATCAGCTTTATGATGAGTAAAGAGGGGAGATTATTATTAAAAAGTGGAAATGAAAAATGCGAGAATCCCCCTGATGATTCCCATTGAAAAGAGGCTGGGATATTCAGGTGCCCCTGGGAGTGATAGCATCAGTCCTTAGATCAGGAACTAACAAAACATCCCCACTGCACCCAACATAGACAGCAGGACGGCAGGAGGTTAAAATGCAGTAAAAAATGAGCATATTTCTTTCTCTTGTATTAAAGACACACATGGACCTCGTATGATAGCTAAAATCCAGTATTGCCCTTCTTATATTTCTGAGGAAGGAGATAGGAAGAAAGTCTAGTCTAATTGTCAGGAGTTACACACAACTGTTCATTTAAGTGTGAGTTTTTCATCTTTAAGAGGAACGGGGGTGGGGGAGGAATCAAAGAGAAAAGGGGCACGAGTAACTGAAATGAATAAAAGAGCAAACAAAAGAGAGAGTAAAAAACCGAAACATATATGAGACAGTAACATATGCACTGATAATTCACAACTGATCCATGGCTCTACTAGATTTTTCTATTCGTTTAAAATATTTTACTGCAGCAAATGCTACTTTATACAATCACTGTGGGATCTCTTGCATATGTTCTCTAAGAAGCAGACATGGATGTACTGAAGTGTACAAAGGCTGATTCTTTGCACAGCTCAATTGATTGTTATCAATTTATTGCCATGATGGTTGTAGCTCTGCAAATATAATGTGAGTAACAAATCATATTGGATACTTGGGTAGGGCAAAGTAAGCTGATGTGGCATTTGCCTATGTTGTACCTAGTGAGAAATAAATCTGACAGCTAGTTAAAAGGCTATGGTATAAAATTCCTATGAGTCAAGCCTACTTTTAGTTGTGGTATAAGGATGATGCTATAAGGGTAGTGCTGAGCATTGGTTAATAGGTTTTCTTACTGATGGGAATTATGAGATACAAACCAGGTGTAGTGAAAAACAGGTACTGAATGTTTCAAGAGAAAACATTTTAAAAAGAAACTTCGTTAACAGAAAATCAAATGGTTATGGACAACCAAAACTCTTTTTTTTTCCTTCTGGGGGATCCTATTCTCCAAGCCTTGTTTTGTAGCTTTTCACACATGTGTTTTTGCTAACCCAAAGAGGCAACTGGACTTCGTTTTTTCTTGGCGATGTATTACTTCTCATCCAAGCTTCTTGGATGAGAAGCAAAACATCCTCAAGAAAAAACAAAGTCCAGTTGCCTTTTGAAAAATCACCTTTGGGGACAATCATGACCTGGATGACTGAGAATCTTCATCATCTATTTTGCTAACCTTTTAAAAGCTGCTTTAGTACTTTCTGAAGCTCTAGCTTAAATACTGCAGTAATAATAACAGGCGTTGGGTGAAGCGGTGCAGCAACGTTGAGAGGGAGATGGAGGGAAAGTGATGGTTCTTTATGTCTCTAAATATCAAGGAAACAATTATCACCGAAGCATTTTTCATGTTCCTCCCAACTTACAGGGAATGGAGTGAAAATGACATGTGCATGTTGGATGAGAGTTTGTGATAGTGGTTTGCAGCATGAGAGGTTGGTGTGAGTTGTGTGAATGGTGTATATGAACAACTATGAGAATGTGTTCCATGTGAGAAGTGAATGGCATATTTATTTATTTATTTATTTATTTATTTATTTATTTATTTATTTATTTATTTATTTATTACCCGCCATAATTTAATAGTCCAACATAGATCTCTCTCTCTCTCTCTCTCTCTCTCTCTGTGTGTGTGTGTGTGTGTAAAATGTGTGTATATGTAGGTTTCCTGTTCTCTGAGCTTTTCAGCTCAGAATATTCTGTGGGTTGCCCACTTTCTTCATTAGCTTGCAGTAAATTATACAAAAGTCTAACATCTCTTTGCAAAAGATTTTACAATTTTTTTTAAAAAAACTATAGTGATTGGAACCTAATCATGCCAAATCTTTGAAAGAGTTTCTGTAGGGCTCACGTCTTTAACTCTGTCCCCTTTTCAGATTAAGGAAAATCACTGAAAGTTCTTATCCTTCTCTCTTCCTTTCCTACATATGGATATAAAAAGGCAGAGCTGCAATGGATTGTGGAATGGGAGGAGACTATTCTGATAATTTTTCATGGGGTATTACCTGCAAAAGCAGAATGAAAAGCTGTACAAATTGAGATGATGTAAGAGAAGGCTTGAGATTCTTGGTATTGAAACTATGCATGGACCGAAAAGCATAGGGGTCTGGTTGGTTACAAATTAAATTTGGATTTTGGTGATGGAAATGTTTTAGCACCCATAACAGTAAATTTATCTTGGAATAAATCACAAAAGATAGCTAACACAAAACAAACATAAAGAAATGATAAGATTAAAGGAAGAAAAAGAAATGCGAACGAAAGGAACTGACAGGTCATATAGTGAGCCCAATCTCACACTGAATCCAGTCCCTCTTTCTGGATCTTTAAAGTATCCAGATTAGGTATTCATTCAACGAAACCAAAAATTGAATTGGAACACATAGGAAATAGATTCTGCACGTGAAACATTGAATAGCTTGCATTACTGAAAATGTGGTAGAAAAGATCCAAGCCCTGGATTGGTCTTAAATGGAGATGAAAAATGTTGAAGTCTTCTGAGGAAAACCGATTCAGATGGAACATTTCATCAAGCTCAATTCAGCATGTCTTTCTACTTCATCATATTACATTAGAATGAGAGAACCTCAGGTTATAATGGTTATAATGGTTAGGTTATAATCTTGAAAAAGGAAAAGCAATTAAACCAGCAGATGATAAAACTGGACCAGTTTGAAGCAGTTGAGTCATTAAGGGCCTTGAAGTATGTTAAAAAAATAACACCCAGAGACCTTTTTTTTTTTAAAGCAACAGATTAGTTGAATAATTTATTTCCCTAAAAAGACTTTAGTTTAACTATTTATTTTTTTTATTTTATGGTGGTCAAAAATCATGCCTTCTTGTCAACTTGGACAGTTCAACATTTTGAAGGAAAAAGATTCCAAGGTTGAGTTAATGACTCAATATTGCATACTGTCAAGCTTAAATAGGCTATGTTGCAGGTATGTTGTGCACATCGGTCTTTGCCAAAGGTCACCATGAGGGGACCATGGATCTGATTATCTGAACTATGTAGACCAGGGGTGTAAAACTCGATTTCATTGAGGGCTGCATCAGGGTTGTGTTTGACCTCGGAGGGCCAGGGTGGAAGTGGCCAGGATGGATGTGGCCAGTTCAATGTCACTCATGTTGGGGTGCCTGTGGCAGCCCAAGTGCTCTGCCAGTGAAAACAGGGTCCCAAGCTCCATTTTTGGCTGCGATGGCCTCCTGCAACCCTCTGCCAGCTCCATTTTTTCTGGCAGAGGTACCACGGGCCAGTCCTTTGGTGTTTCCAGGGCGGCTCCTCAGGCCAGATCTAAGCAGCCTGTGGGCTGAATATGGCCTCTGGGCCTTGAGTTTGACACCTCTGATGTAGACTGATTGGATGGAGTGATCCAGGATTTTCATCTGCATAGTCTCTATAAGACTAAATCAACAACTGTTAGAACATTTCTGAATCTAGCAAAATTTGCAGGACTTTCCTCTCTAAAAAAATTACATTTTTTTTCATAATGCATTTTACCTCTTGGCCCATTTCCATACTGCAAAGTTTTGTTGATTGAGCTTTGGCGTCAACCATAACATTAAACATGGTGCATATTGATTGAGGGACTCGGAAATCTGTTGATCGGCTTGTTTTCTGTAGCTTTACTTCAAATGCAATCCGGGTTCTATGAAGCGTGATTTAAAAAAAAGGAAGATGTTTGGCTGAAGTATAAATATACTGCATTAAATAATCTTTGTGATCAATTCCACAAAATCCTGAAGAAAAAAGGACACTGCAGATGTGAGGATCAGAAGAAAAAAGAGATCAAGCCAGGGGTCTCCATAGGGTGTGATTAAATAAAAAGTTAAGAT
>JANHGC010001301.1:108132-122781 GCA_027560395.1 Boaedon fuliginosus | reverse complement strand
TTCAACTCCCAGAATTCCTCAGCCAGCTGCTAGCTGAGGAATTCTGGGAGTTGAAGTTCACAAGTCTTAAAGTTGCCAAGTTTGGACACCTCTGGCCTAGACAAACTATAAATTCCATAAGCCACAAGATGAAAAGTTACCCTCTTGGGTAAGTTTGCTCACCCAGGGAATGAAGGCTAGTTAACTGTATTACTGAAATCATTAGCAACCTCATGACGATTCAACAAAGGCCATCGGTTTGCTCACCAGATGTATTAGGACTTCAACTCCCACAATTCCAAGCCCTAGTGAACTTTGGCAGTCAAGATTCAACACAGGGAAGGCTGTGACCATTTTGTTTCCCATGTAGCTATAGGACTGAGGTGACTGATTATTATCCAAGACTACCTGGGAAAATTAACTAAACAAGAATAATTGGGGTAATATATATATATATATATATATTCTAGATGCCTCTCTTCCAAAAATGACAGGATTATTTTTATTATTCTGGACAATCATTCAGAAAATTAGGAATTGAACCAACAAAACAGATTAGATTTTAGATCCCGAAGTAGTTCCTGAGAAGAATCTCTCTCTTTTTCAATGCATACTTTTTTAAAGAAACAAACCCCAATACATATCTCTTGGCTCACATTTAGAAGTATGTACAACCATGGGATCCTGGAAAGGCCAATTTTAACCAGAAGACTATCGATTCCAGAGTGAAACAGAATTAAAAAAAAATCTTTAATGTGTTCAATTTTGTCAAATAATACGAAAATGCCCATCTGCCCAATTTCAATGCCTGCTGCCCTCCTTTCGGGAGGTTTGGGGTAAACACATGTCAATTGCCATTGCTCTTTTGCAATGGTTCTCTTTTCAGATCTGTTGACTCGAAATGAACAATTCATATTCATGCCAAGATCGTTGGTTTTTTTTAGAAATGAGATCTATTGAACTGAATACACACTCAGCATCATAGATAGCAGCCATCCATGACGGTGCAGAAAAGGCAGGCATTTGAGGAATGCCTAGTGGGATGTTAACTGGTAGGTTTGGAACTTTAGGGAGATTCACATTTGGTAGATTCACATTGGGCAGATTACTTGTTAAGCTCCTGTGGAAGAAACAGACAGAAAGAAAAAAAATACCATCACGGTGACAATGCTGATGCAGCAGAAGCACAGTGGCACTCAGAAAGAAATCTGCAAAGTTCACAGCAAGACAACAATAAAAAAACTCAAACCAAAAACATTTCAGAGAGAAGCATGAGTATGGAAAGGTTTAAATGTGAGATTGAGGACTTTGCGTTATTTCAGCACTCTGCGATCACAAGTTGCTAAAACAAAGAGAGAGAGAGAGAGAGAGAGAGAGAGAGAGAGAGAGCAAGGACAAAAACAAAAGAAGGAACATTTATAAAAGAGCAACTTAAAACATTGATACAGAAAGACGGAACTTACTGCTACCACATTTTAAAAACTGTAGACTTTAACTAGGTCTTGGGTAAAAGACGAGGGACACACTCAAATGATTTTAATGATCAGCATGTAGACTTGAAAGACAAAATGGCACAGCTATTCTAAAAAAGGCAAAAAACGGTCTAACAGGACTATTTTGTAGATTTGTGTGTCTGTGTTTGTTATGAAAGAGGTTTAGTAATTGAATATATGGCCAGGATTTTTCTCTACATGGGCATTTTATTCCCAACATGTGGCATTTGGCTTTACCATAAATTTTATATGGCATCCACGTGAGGTGGGTGGCTATATAAAATCTATTTAATAAAGCAAACAAATAATATTCCCTTTGAGTGGCAACATATGAGATGGGGGGGGCCCTATCTATAACGTATCCCATATCCATGTGGGGAAGGTCTTCCCAGTGAAAAATGGGATTCCCTGTTTTTCAGTCTATGGCTCTCTTTTCCATTCAAACAAACAGAGAATGTACATCTGCAGGTGATCTTGGGCCTCGCCATGCCGCTGCTTTGAAGAAATTATTGGCAATGCTATAGGAATCTGCTGAAGGCAGTGGAAGGGCAAAATTGTTCTTACCCACCTCAGAACTGAGCAACTAAGGATCTGGGATCAAGAATGACTTGCTGGCACATACACAAATCAATAAATCAAACCTTTCTAGATAGTATGGGCCTCATCATGGAGTACTGTACAGAAACTTCCTGATTGGTAAATATGCTGTGTTGGAGAAACTGTACAATTTTAAGAACCTAGGCGGGTGTGCAACTTTTACAGCAGAATTGCAGCTTCAAAATCCAAGTTGGATGAAGTGCGTGAGGAATTTGATGAGCTTCCATAATTTGCAGATGGAAGCGTGCAGTCTAATCTTGTGCACACTGACTCAGAAGTATTTCGCTTTGAGCTCCATCACATTTATGTCCAAGTAAGTTGAAAGGGTAGAAGAGCTGCCCAGAGAATATGATATGTGTTTATTCAGATCGAAGGAGCATCTACTATTCCTAAATAAATGTACAAAATACTTAATTTTTCAAATGTATAGCAAAATAGCATGACATTGACATCTCCATGAAATCTGGACTCTGTGCAAGGAATCCTGATACCAACAGAAGAAAATATTTATTTCTTGGCTTCTGCTTGCCCCAAAGCTCTATTCTGATCTTCAGAAAACTATGCAAACATTGTTTCTCTGCAGTATTTGGCAAAAACTTGATGAATGCATCTAATAACCATATATTTGATTAGTGAGCGAATATTGAACATATATACCACTTCAATCAGGATGACTTTACAGAGTACAGCAGTGCTTTCTAAGCTTACCAGTTTAAGATGTGTGGACTTCAACTCCCAGAATTCCCCAGGCTATCTGCTGGCTGGATAATTCTGGGGGTTGAAATCCACACATCCTGAAGCTGACAAACACCGATGTACAGTATACTGGACATCCCCCAAAGATACCTTTATGCAAAATAAAATTGAAAATCTCTGCACATAATACTCTAAATGTTGGGATGAATAGTCTGCTGAGTTCTAGTCTTCTGGAACTATGGTAACTCTTTGCTTCTCTTGTACATCAGGTCTACACTTGTAAGCTTGTAGGCTGGCTCACAAGTTGGATACAACTTGGAAAGAAGCTGTTATTTCTTAGTTTTGCCCAACACAGCAGTTAAGCTTAGAGGGAAAATTCATAGATATAAATGGGAGTTCTCTTTCTGTCTTTGTCCCATTTTGGTATGCAGTGGATGAGTAAAGGATGGCAGTCAGTTGGGAAGACCAGAGGAAAAAAAAGAAAGACAGGCAGAAAGAAAAGGGAGGGAGGGAGGGAGGGAGGGAGGAAGGAAGGAAGGAAGGAAGGAAGGAAGGAAAAAGGAAGAGAAAGGAATAAAAATAGAACAAATTGTATGAATGTGAAAGGAAGTGTGAGCGTATATGGGATTTTGCTGGGATAATTCTGATTACATTCTCACTTTTCTCCCATGCCAGCAAATTTTAACAAAGGATTTTCTCCCCTCAAGGAATGGGAACCTCAGGAGAAAAGGATTGCCTATTCCTATAGAAAATTGCAAATATATGTGAATGCTCATCTTTAGTTTGAACTGATGCAATCCTTGTTTTTCTGCAATAAGATTTGATTGATTTTCCCTTTGAACATATTGTGATTTAATTAAGGTAAAATTAAATTACAATTAACCTACACATGATAGACTAGTCTCGCTACTTCAAAAGATGCCACAGACATAGCCACAAAACAATAACCTAGTAAAATGAAATTTTCACGTGGTATTGATATCTAGAAATACATTCTCTGAGCATTGTTACTGTGCTAACAGGAAACAAACATTTGAAGACATAAACAGTGCTCACTGAGGACAGCTGGTTATAGCAGACATATTCCAGCAATGACAGTAAAAAAAATATTCACATATCATCCATCTCTTATATGAAACAAAATAATTTAAGTACCATCTGCCCAGTTTAAGAGAAGTGAAACTCCTATTTATCTTGCTATATTTATATATTATCTGTCATACTATGGCATTAAGAAAATAGTTTCAACTTCATTCTGAAAGCCAGTCTAGACAGAATCATATACCAAATTATTAATCTGTGTTTATGCACTTTATAATTATTCCAGAGTAGTCACCATTTTGCAAGCTTGGTGTCGTTTCTTCTTTAATTGCATCAGTTTCTCTGTCCCTATATTAAAAAAAATTAGTAACTGAGACTGGAGAGACATTATAAATTCTGCATTTTGCCTGAAATGCCACATGGGAGGGAAGGAGCAACAATAAATGGTGATGCAAAGAAACAATTCCCATGTGCAAAAAAGAAACAAATTCTACATTCCAATTAAAAACAAAACAAATCTGGCTGAACATACTATTTTCCCCACTGATTTTCGGGGATCCCAACTATTGTATGGAAACAGATATAAATTGGATTGGCACCAGAATTTTCTACAATGAACCTTTTAAAAAGACTGCTCCAAATCAAGTTTGTCCTAGAAATGTTGTCTTTAATGCCTTCAACTTTTTGTGTTATACAAGTTGGCTATACCAATGTTGGACTGTTTTCATCCCCAGTTATCCTATATCCTATACTGTATTATCCTAGATAATACAAAAGGTCATCATTAAGTGGAAATCTCCTCCTCCAGCTGTAATTACAGTTAAAGGCCTTAAACTTGAGCCTGATGACTGATAATAACAGTAAATGAGAAAAAGCAGGCCATTCTGAACAGCCTGCAGCATCAACATTTCCAGAAATCTTTTAGCTCATTCTATCTAATTCAACGTTTTGTAATCTGAGCAACTTTAAGGTATGTGGATTTCAACTTCAGAATTCTCCAGCCAGTTTGCTGGTTAGGGCATTCTGGGAGTTGAAGTCCACCCATCTTAAAGTTACTCAGGTTGTGAAACACTGATCTAATTTGCTTTTCACTTCTACTTCCTACAATTTTGTTAAGCATAATATTTTTAGTCCATTACCTGCTCAACACACATTCCCCAAGTATGTGAGTTACTCCTCGCTGTCCATGGTACTCTTGATAATTGGCTCCGAATCTATAAGCTCTATCTTCTTTCTCTTCCTCTTTCTCAGAATCCAACTTTCATGACCTACTAGGACCACTAGAAAGAGCCCTATTTTTATATATTGTTATCCTTCATGGTCTTGCCAAAGTATACTACTGCTGTCCTCTGTAGAATAACACGTCAATGACTCTCTTTATCTAGCAGAGCATTAAAGCATGGTTATATACAATCTTTGCTTTTGGCCATCAATGAAGAAAACAGACTGATGTTCCCTTTGTCTACTTCAATCAATCAGAATAGAGTTGGAAGGGACCTTGGAGGTCTTCTAGTCTGTTGACCTTGAGCAGGAGACCCTATACCATTTCAGATAGATGGCTGTCTAGTCTTTTCTTTAAAACCTTCAGGGATGAAGTACCTACAACTTCTGAAGGCAAGCTGTTCCATTGGTTAATTATCCTCACTGTTAGGAAGTTTCTCCTTTACTTCAAAAATATACATTAACCCAGTTTTTAAACTTGTTATGTTCTTACTTTAAATCTTCACTGCTACATAGTGGTATAGCCCGGTTGTCTCAATAGTTCATGTTTCATCCTCTGATATTGATTCCCATTGTGATCTTTTCCAATGCTGCCTTTTTTGTACTCTAGTCACTGTTTAAGTTAAATGGATATGGGGGCCACATGCATCTTTGCCTCAATTCATTCCCTAACACCAACATCTCTGTTTCTCCAAATTCAATTTTTATGGCAGATTCCTGTTTATTATTAACATCCTTTAGAAAAATAATCAAGTCTTCTGGTATACCCAGTGGGATTTAATACATACCACACCCTGGCAATATCTTCATAAAGAGCTGGTACAACCAATGAAGGGACAATGAACTTGCTTTATTTGCTGTCCCTATTCATCCTATACTAATTCCTGTTCTTGTGCCCCTTTGATTTTTCTAAAACAGGCCTGTTGATTTGGCATTTCTCTTTCCATAGATGGTTCTATTTTTCATTGGTAGATATTAAGTAAACTTTGCTTGAATAAGGAATAAGGGCAATAGATCATTAATTTGTATGTTACTTCTTTGTTATGGCCCCAGAAAATGATGTTTCCCAGGCCATGAAAATTTGTTACACATTGTGTTCCCCTTTTAATTGCCGTGCTTTGCAATTTTAAGATCTTCAGTGTGTTCCTTTCCTTTTCATAACTTCTCTGTTGCTTCTTGTATGTTTTCAGGTGGTGGTCCCTGAACATATAGAGGTTTTATAAGTTTTGGCATATTATAATTAGAATCCCTACCCACACATTTATAATGTTTATGATGTTTACAAATGATGGCATTCAGGATGTGGAAAAACATTTGGCAAATAACTATTTAGAACAGGGGTGTCATACGTAAGGCCCAGGGGCTAGATTTGGCCCATGGGTGCTTAGATCTGGCCCATGGGACCACCCTGGAAGCAGTGAAGAACCAGTCTGCAGTGCCTCTGCCAGCAAAAATGGAGCTCTGGAGGCTGCAACAGCCTCCTACAACCCTCCGCCAGTCAAAACAGAGATCCATTTTTGGTGGCAGAGCACTCAGGCCACCACAGGCACACCCGACACGTCGAGCTGGCCATGCCCACCCAGCCCCCAAGGTGAATCACAACCCTGATCTGTCCCTCAAAGAAATTGAGTTTGACACCCCTGATTTAGAATGACTCTTACTCAGATTCACTCGTAAGTAAATAAGCTGATTTAAAGGGCTTAATTTTTAGAAACAGAGTTTAAGCCCATTCCTCTACAATGAATCATCAAAGAGTGCTTTGGCTTATTAAATGATAACAAATTGATTAAAGATGCTATAATTAGCTTTTAGTCATCACTGTAATAGATTAACAATGCTACCATTTGGAAATCCTAAAATGAATGTGTTATGCTTGTCTCTGTGATTTGTGTGCCTGCATTAGTGGAAATGACTGGCACAATTGTTTAAAAAGAGTTCAAGAATTCTGGTGTTATATACTGTATGCTGATGGGAGCAAGACTGCTCTACGCACAGAAATGGAAGGTCACCTTGACCCCCCACAATGGATGAATGGCTCCAAAATCTGAGGGAATTAGCAGAAATGGCTAAATTGACTGATCTGAGTAAAGAAAAAAGCCACAAAGATCTTTACTTCGACTTGGAAACCACTTCTGGACTTTGTGCTTGAGGTGGAAAAAGATGAAATGTTGACCTTGGGTTTTACCGATTAGATTTGATGTTACAGAAATGGCTAGTTTCTATTATTATGAAAAAGTAAAAAGTTGAGGGTAGATCTTAATGCCTTATTTTACTGCACCGAAGGAGTCACAAGTCAATATCTTTTTTTTCTTTTTCCCTTCCTTTCCCCCACTATTCACATCCCCTTTTCCTTTCCTAATTTCCCTAATATTTACTTCTGTATTCCCTTTGTATGTTATATTATAAATGAATAAAAAAACCTATATAATAATAAAAAAGAGTTTCAATAATTCTTAGCCTCATTTTTGGGGAGGGTGCCTTCCTCTCTCTCTTGAGTCCTGGTAATTATCTGGACAAGTTCATATAGCCTTTGTGATTTTTTAATTGGCATAAAGGTATGATATTATTATTTTTCTTCTTCCTCCATTCCTGCAGGTTTTTGACAAGATTTTTCAGAAGTAGTTTTGCCCTTGCTTCCTTCCTAGAGCTGAGTGAAACTGACCGGCCCAAGGTCTGGGTTAGTGCCTAAGGCGGATCTAGAACTCCCAATCTCCTGGTTTCTAGTCTGATGGCTTAATCTCTATACCAAAGTGGCTTTCACAGTATCATGTTCAAATCCAGAAACATGTTTTGAATTATTTTCATCATTGCTTTATGAAAGGAATAAAATGAGACATTAAAATTGTATTAACAGCGTGATCCGAAATGTTTATTTGGAGAAGCTACTACTGTGTTCAGTTAAGCTTGCTTTACATGAAATGTAATGAAATGCATCTTATTCTCCCAAGAAAATCAAACTAATTGTAGAGACTACCAGATGGCCTAGAGCTGAATGAGAAGCCAAGGTAGATTTCTTCAGAATGAATGGTCTGCAGGGAGTGATGGTGATACAGAACGTCTATCTTCCTAGGAAATTATTTGGAAGAAATACCTCCATCCTTGAGCAAAACCAGTGCCTCTCTGCTATTCATTAACGCAATCCAACATTTCCCCCCTGTTGGATTCCATGTGTAACTAAAAAGAAGCCCTGAGCTGATTTGTAAAAATGGCAGCATTTTTTCCCCAGCTCTCACAGAATTATTGTTGAAGTGTTTTGAGGAACAAGTCTACCCTAATGCTAATACAAATAGTCCTCGATTTATGACCACAATTGAGCCCAAAATTTCTGTCATGACACATTTGTTAAGTCTGTTTTGCCCCCGTTTTACGACCTTTCTTGCCACAGTCGTTAAGCGCAACAATGGCAGTTGTTAAGTTAGTAGCAAGGTTCCCCTTGACCGGGGAAATGAGGCGGGGTATAAATCTAATAAAAATAAATAAATAAAATAAATAAGGTTGTTAAATAAATCTAGCTTCCATGTTGATTTCGCTTCTCAGAAGGTCGCAAAAGGGGATCGCATGACTCCAGGACACTGCAACCGTCATAAATATGAACCAGTTGTCAAGCACCTGAATTTTGATCACGTGACCACAGGGATGCTGCAAAGGTCATAAGTGTGAAAGATGGTCATAATTCACTTTTTTTTCAGTGCCCTTGTAACTTTGAATGGTCACTAAACAAACTACTGTAAATTGAGGATTACCTGTATTTGGTGCAATTGTCCCTTTGGAAGCCTGACCAGCAAACCAACTGGAAACAAAGAGCTCAGTTTCTTTATCTTTCGCCTTATTGCAGCTCTAAACTTTCTTTCCTTTTTCCCTTTTCCCCCCCTCTTGGGTTCAGAAAACTGAATGCTTGAATCTTGCTCTTGGTCTTGAATTCTCCTTAAGTCTACATTTAATAGCTTTGCATCAAGGATGACTCAGCCTTCCAGGCTTCCAAGGTGGGTAAAATGAGGAGCCAGATTGTTGGGGGGCAAGAGGCTGACTCTGTAAACCGCTTAGAGAGGGCTAAGCGATTTATGAGTCTAAGCGCTAGTGCTATTTGAACGTGACGTTGCTGAATTTTAACTTTTGTAAGTTCCGTGTGAAAGGAAACAATGACTTTTTGCAGTTGAACTTCAATCTAATTTGGAATTGCAGTTATTTTTATTTATGTATTTATGTATTTATTTATTACATTTTTATGCTGCCCAACTCCTGAAGGATTCTGGGTGGCTTACAAAGAGATAGCAATAGCACTCAGATTTTTATATACTGCTTATCAGAGCTTTACAACACTCCCCAAGCAACCGCAGAGTCAGCATATTGCCCCCAACAATCTGGGTCCTCATTTCACCGACCTTAGAAAGGATGGAAGGCTGAGTCAACCTTGAGCCTGGGGATTCGATCTGACAACCTGCTCAACAAGTCAGCAGAGATAGGCTGCAGTGCTGCATTTAACTACTGCGCCACAAGGCTCTAAAAGATGGTTTGCTCAAAACATGGTTATTTGCTCAAAAGATGGTTATACACACACATATATATAATTGAGAAGTATTGAAGTTTTACTGTGGAGAAAAAATATGTTAAAATGTATATGTTACACAAAGAAAGAGTTAGTTTGTTGTAGTGATTAAGGCACCAGGCTAGAAACTGCGAGACTGTGAGTTGTATAGTAGCCCTGCCTGATACATAAAGCCAGTCACACTCTATCAGCTCTAGGAAGAAAGCAAGGGCAAAACTTCAGGGGCTTGTTCAGACAACTGAAATGAGTCAAGAATGATTTGAAGCCCTCACACCCCAAAAAACAGGGTTAATTTTATTTTTAGAAGCAACATATATAAAAACCTGAGTGTCAAACATATGGAAAAGCACTTTGGAAATACCATATTAAATCACATCTAAGTCTTTTGTAAATGTAAATTTGATTCTCCACCCCCAACAGTGATTCCCACAAAGGGGTACAGTATTCTTGATACTGTGTTGCTCTCTTTAGCTCAGGGATGGAACACATTTATTTTTGAGGATGTGGGGGAAAGTGTCACATTTTATTCATTGTTGTAAATGTTCTCCAAGGAATGTAGATGGCATTGCCCATGAAGAGTTAACATCTTTGGAATTAGGTGGGGTTAAAATGTTAGGAATGGTTAATTCCTATACATTTTGAAAACATAAAAAAATATAATTTACAGCTGAAATGGTTTAAAAAAGAAAGATATGCCTGCAAACCACCAGATATGTGGATTTTTATTTAAAATCACTCATCAGCGTACTGAAAATGGATACGTTGCCAAGAAATTTCGACAAGTGCAACTTCGGCAGTTTCTGGCCTGCAAGTGTCTTGCAGGCTGTTCGCCCAATCTAGTTATGTCTTGTCAAAGCTGATTTCAACCCTAAATCCTGTGGGTTTTGAGGCAGAAATGTTTCTACTCGGAGATGCCAGGGACTGAATCCAGGACCTGGATAACAAAACCGGATAATAGTGCAACTGAACTCCCTTCAGTCTTCCTTGTCTTTTGAGGGCCCCTGTTTTACAGTCTTGTGACATTTTCTGTGGATTTGACACTCTCGCTCAAGATGAGCTGCATTCTGCCACCGGCGTTCTTTAGCGCGTCGCGATCTCGATGGCGTAGAATCGATGGCGCATGGAATGGAAAGGCGATGCTGGCATCCTCTCGCCTTTCATGCGCCTGTGTATATTCAATCAGCCTGGGAACAGATTTAACTTGCATATTCAGTGTTTTTGGAAAACTGTGTTAGGGCTGCTGCCTTGCTTTGATTCATTTTCCCGGCACAGTTTTGCCCACACTTACCAGCTGTGTAACCTTTCAAAGAGCAAGTTAACTCATTTGGGTGAGTTTTTCAGCTCTTGCCGAGCGAGTGAAAAAAAATAAAACAAAACAAAAAGGAGAACATATTTGTTCGGCATTTGTGAAAATCTTCAAGGCTTGCAATGTTTATCTACTTGCGTGTCTCACGTTATTCCTTAGGTGCTGCTCAGCATAGCTCTCTTTTTTTTTTTTTTTAAAAAAGTATGTTCTTGTAGACAACCATCTGGTAGTTAAGGAAAGGACCTTCTATTTCAACCTTGATTTTTCAAGGCAGGCATCGCAGAACGCCTGTTTTCAAATTTGCATGTTGTGAGAGAACATCCGGTGTACACAAGATAATGCACTTTCATACCGCTTGGCTTGACTTAATGATTCAAAGTGAGATAGCAGGAGGATCAGTCAGACACGTGCCTCCCATTTTCTGCCTGCCACCTCCAGGTGGTGGAAGAAAGACAACGTTGAAAGAGTCACCACCTCAGAAATAAAAATAAAAAAATGGTGATGTCTTCCTTGTTTTTATCCCGTGCAGAGATCGTGTTAATAAACATGTGGCTTACTGAAACAATAAATCAACAGGTTTTGGTATCCGGGAAGCTCTTCCAACAGAATATAGACCCTTACTGTAATTTGCAGTGGGATCCTGACTTTTTGGCTGCATAATAAGTGGGAAGAACAGTGAAAACCACAATAGAGACAAAACTGCTCTCTGTGTTACTGTGTTGAAGGATAATAACTGAGGCTGTGCAGTGCTGTGAAGGGGAAAAATGCGATGGGGTATATATGAGGGAGGGGGGTTGCCTTTGAGTGAGTTCTGATTGTAGGAGAAATCCATATAATTTTCTAGGCAAGAATTTAGAAGTGGTTTGCCCTTGTCTTTTTCTTCCTGGTACAGGGAGAAAGCACAACTGATCCAAATTCAACTAGTTGGCTTCCATGCCTAAGACAGGACTGGAATTCAGGTTCCCCTGCTCCTAGTCCAACCTCGTAAGCACTAGACCAAACTGGCTCTTGCGTAGTGCCTGTCCTGTGGGCTATTCCTTAGAGGAGACTGAGATCATCCCTTTGAATCCAATATGCTGCACAGACCTAATAAAAACATAAGCAAAGCATGGCTGAATCAGACTAAAATTTTATCTAGCCAATTTCTTGTTTCCTATCCAAACTTCATAGGAGGTTTGCAACAGAACCTTCATCCTGAAGTTAGTATATAATCCTCACAATCAGTTTCCTTTCAGGTCTTGTTACTGACACCAGAGCCATTCTGAGGCCTAAAGACTGGATTCTATATTTGAGTATTACATTATTTAGAGTTTTCATGAAATTATACAAATTGAAGAGGATGTAATGGCACAACTACTGGAGGTGGAAGAAATGCAAGAATACTGTGATCTCAAGCAAATGTATGTGAGTTTTTATCCTAGTTATATGATCAAGCCAGTATTGAATAGCAACTTTTCCAAAAATGAGTAAGCACTGTGTGTGAAATTGTCATACAGTAGCATGATGACAAAAAGGTATACTGTAGGTAGATAGCAGAAATTTATCTGAGGTGAATAGAGTTCTTAAATGCCAATTCTGCCTTGTTTGTCCTTCCTTGAAATACTTGAAGAACTTGCGAACTTCAGTCTTCAATTTCCAATCTTACTATGCAGATAAAATATGGTTGTTTATACATATATTCAGCATGTGAGATTTAGAAAAAGCCACCTAGATTGGCTTAGAAACAGAAATTGCTATACAAAAAAGCCATAAATCAGTATTGGACAGAGTTCTTGTAAAGAAGAAAAAAATGACTGTCAGTCCTATGAAGATAATGGGACTACTTTGGAATAGACACATTATATAAACTAGCGTGGAACTATTTAACCAACATTCACAAACTCTTAATTAATTAACAATTGATAATTGTACACACAATTGATTAAATATACATTTAGTAGTGTATTTAGCTACAATATAAGATAATATCATTTAGAATGTTTTTTTTTTCTTAGCATTTTTCTTAGCAAATACAGGTCTGCTTCTTTCTGATCAACCAAGTGTTAATCCATTGGCTGCCACAGGAATTGACAGGCCAGCTTGTTTCTTGAGCCTGGCTGAGAGAGAGAGTGTCTGGCCCAAAGTCACTCAGTTGGCTTTCATGCCTAAGGTAGGACTAGTACAGTCTCCTGGTTTCTATCCCTGTGCCTTAAGTACTTGACTCTAGCAAGGGTGGGTTTCACTCGGTTCAGGCCAGTTCAGGCAAACCAGATGTTAACTTGATATCTGGTTCACTGAACTGGTATTTAGAACAACTGGCTGGCCCTGCACATCCCACCCTACCCCTCCCAGGAGTCTCCACGTGGATGCCAGGTAAGTGTAGGGTGAGTGTGGAGGCCCCTGGAGCCTGGGGAGGGTGAAAACCGGGCCTCACAGAAGTTGTGGAAGGCCCAAAATGGGCATATTTCTGGCCTCTAGGGGGCCAGGGTAGGCCATTTTTGCCTTCCCCAGGCTCCAGGGAAGCCCCTGGACCCTGGGGAGGGTGAAAATGACTCCCCTGTGCCATGGTGCAGGAGGCCAGCTAGGCCATGCCCACCATGGCCACACCCGCCCAGGAACCAGGCAGAGAACTGGTTGCTGGAATTTTTGAAACCTACCCCTGTCCTAGACATACCAAATAAGTGCCATTTTATCTTTTCCTCTCCTACTTTTAGCTTCAGATCTTTCTAACCTTTGTTTGCATGTATCCAAACCCCTTGGAAGAGAGCCAATGTGGAAAAGTGGCAGCAAAAGGGTGAATGATAGGAAAGGAAAAGAATAAGAAATTCTGTCCTTTTCCTGGCCCAATACTCTCCTTTTGAAATAAATTTGCCACTGGGACTGACTGCTGAGATTTTATTTCATAATTTGGAATATAATAGCCCAAACTATTCTTTTTCGGGAAATATTTCTAAATCTCTTTGTCCAAATGTTTTTTTTTTGTTTTTTTTGTTTTTTTGCTTATGGAGACTTTGTAGAATTTCCATCTGAAATGAAGGTCATTATTAAATTCCATGAATACTAAAAGCAAGATAGCATGTTTGACACCATTCACCAAAATTGCAGAATTATGGAATTTGTTGATATTTGTTGATGTGTTGATCACATCTTGTTGATATTATTATTATTATTTAGCAACAACATCAGCCAGTAGTTACCATTCAGGCACACAAGAATCAACTGAATAAAGCTACAAGATTTTAATTCTCTTTTTGAGAAATATTTGAATTTCAGATTTGGATTGGATGAAGTGTTGGATCTTGTGATCATAGTGTTGGGATACACAAATCTAGCATTCCTATGAAGAATAACAATTTATTCTATTAACACTTTCTGAATCCAAATATAAACCAAAACTGCAGGGTGAAAACTGCACACTTCACATGTCATTTTAAAAGAGGGCATAATGATGTATGTATGCTTAGTGGAAAATATGCACTCATGCCCACTCTTTAAAGAGCAGAAAACTGTATATCAATAAGTAGATATGAAATCCCGCAGAATTGTATGCAGGGTATTTTTGTGTGCTTTTAACCAGTTTGATAATTGAAGTGTTGAGAAATGGGATGAACCAAAAGAAAAGGTTAAAAAATGAGAAACAGGAAATTTGCTATTCTCCAGTAATATGGGTTGGACCTAAGACCAGAGAAGTCAAAATATTTTGTCAATAATATGGAACTTGCTTCCAGTCTCCCTCTCTCTCTCTCTCTCTCTCTCTCTCTCTCTCTCTCTCTCTCTCCTAGATGACAGCG
>JANHGC010001301.1:94795-108032 GCA_027560395.1 Boaedon fuliginosus | reverse complement strand
CTCTCTCTCTCTCTCTCTCTCTCTCTCTCCTAGATGACTGCGTAATACGATTTTTAAAACCTGTGCAGAAAGGCAAAGCAATAAAAATAAATATCTTTGGAATCACCTTTGAATTAAAAAGATGATCCTTCCGGAGATAAAATTTCCATACCTTCTGCTTTTCCAGAAGGCAACTAGACTTTCTTGGCTCTTGAGCACAAAAGACAAGAAAGTCCAGTTGCCTTATAGAAAACCACTTTTTGGACGACCATAACCTGGATGATTGAGAATCTCCATAGACACTTGGGTGACTTGTTCATTTCTATCATGCTAGCAAGTGGAAAATGTGTCATCTGTTGAGTTCTAGGTGCCCCTATATCAACTGGGTAGAAGATGAACAGACTCCTAAGATCAGAAAATGGCATATGATGGTAACCTTATGAAAGCCAACACTATGGCTATACAGTCTATTAAAAGTTGACTTAGTTTACCAGAGGAACAATATACCTAATATTCTCCTAACATATCTGTGCATGGTTGTACTTGTACCCAAAGACTCCAATTGTATCAAAGGAGATTTTCTTACTTTACTGGCTCCCATGATTCCCGCTCAAAGCCCCTGTGAATTGACTGGGCAATAGAGGACTCCATGAGATCGACATATCTAACCACAAGTGGAGCAAAGAGATCTTGGAGATGTTTGTGGTATTTTCCATTGCATAAATTATCTAGAACAAACAAATAAGAGCACAATAAGACACTTTTAGCAGCATTCCGCAATGACACAGTGTAATTTTTAAGGTAGCTAAATTAAAAGCCCTATCAATAAATAATCAATTTCTTTATTCTAGAAACATTTTAACATAAACAAGGAAATAATACAACCATGGCACTGATTATTTTGAGTGATACTTAAGAATCACTTAAGTAAAATTTTGACCAGTCCATCAAAAAATTCATAGACATTTTTAACATTTTAACATTTCACGTTAACGATAAATGTTAACATGAATGCATGTTATTTAGTTCCAAGAAGCTCATCCATTACAAATATAAACTGATTTCATTTAGGATTCTAAGACCTCTTGAAAACTTTTTTAAATGAAACTTTTACATCAATACAGAAAACTAAATAAGAAACCCCCAACTTTCCAGAAAGATTCTTTCTGAAGCTTTCTGAATAGGAATACTTGGATACCTGCAGGACAGTCTTAGGCAAGCTTATTTGGAAGTAAATCCCAGGATATTCAATAGGACTTAATTTCTAGTAATTGGATCTATTACTGAAGATTTAAATTAGTTTAAATTATTACTGCCAACTCACCCAGAATTCTGAGAAATGGGCTTAGGTGTTGAAAACCAAGTGTTTTTAGGCAGACTGACATTTGTGTGAAGTGAATGCCTCAATTTTCTCAGAAATCTATTTGTCATATTGTGTTTAATACCCTGTGCTTCCAAAACCATGAGAAAAGCAAAAGAAGCCATAATGAATACAATTAATAATCCAACTCAGTGATATACACATGAAAAAGAATCTTCTGGACCATTTTTTCAATAAAAACTGCTCTTCTCATTAAATTGTCAAGCAATACTTCATGTCTGCAGTGAAAACATTGTCTTCAAAGGTGCATTGTAATATAATTCTGTAAAGAAATGGTGGTAGATAAGGAAAACTAAAATGATTGTGCGAATCCAACACATCAAGCACTTAAGGAGACCTTTTTGAACAAATCCATCTTGATTTCACTTTTTCAGAAAAGTTTTACCTTTTTTTTGGTTCTCATAAAACTTCCAAAAGTGACAAGTGCTGCTTTTACTATTCTTTAATATTATTTTTAGATATCTATGACTTTTTCATAGTTTTTTATTTATTTTTTATTGTTTAGGGCACTAGGGTATTAAAAAAATATTTCTTTACTCCATCTTTCTATGTGTGTTTGAATTATCTTCTTAAACAAGAAAGAAAGATTTGCTTCACTTAAAGTTAAATCTTTTTATGTAGAGTTCTCAGTGTGGAAAAATACCGTGTTTTCCAGAAAATAAGACCCTGTCTTTTATATATATATATATTTGCCATAAAAAAGGCACCAGGTCTTATTTTGGGGGATGTCAACCACTGACTAACCTATTACTTAGGGACACACGTATATTGGGTGCACATGTAAAAATCAAGCTAGGTCTTACTTTCAGGGGAAGTTGTATTTTCAGGGAAACAGGGTATGTCTCTCTAATCTGTGTGTTTCCCAAGTTATTATGGTTCTCGCTTACCTTTTCTTTAAGCTTTTAAAGACAGAAACTTTTTTTATTGTGTATAATGCTAAAAAGAAGCCCTTGTTCCTAATGCAAACCTCCCCATTTACACACAGATGAGAAAAGCTTTGTGTGCCACAAGTAAGTACTAGAAGCTTCTGGAACAGCCTCTTCTTTGGTCCCCTGGCTCTTCTGATTTCGTGAGGTAAGGAGGTAGATTTTCTTCACAAGTCTTCATCCATATGCGCAGTCTCCCCAAATAGATTTGCAATGCAATTATCATGACCTACCAGCTGATTGAAGGAGAAATTACAAAACTGGTTGGTATTGCTTAGTTATAAATGGAATCACAAGGACTGGATCTCTTCTTTTTGCAGGAATATGTGTATGCTCTGAGGCTTGGTTGTGGGCTGCTTCTGTGTATATGTGTGTATCTTAATATACAATAACAGGTTTTCTTTTCATAAACATTCACAAAATAAGGGATTCTTGCTGCTCTCTGAGCTTGCTTGTTTTCTTGCCGACGTTTCATTACCCAAACTAAGTAACATCATCAGTGTTAGTCCATTCAGAAAGCAATTTGTGAAGCTACTTTAAGCGACTTAATTAGAGGGTTAAGTGAGGAAGAACTGGAAACCAGTCAAAATTAACATTAGTCAAACACTTTCATCTCCATAGAGAATACATTAAATGGCCGAAGTACAATACATACAGTCATTTCGAAGGGAGTCATTTAGAAGCTGAAACAGTGGAAAGCTGTCCCAGGTGTCTGGGGGCTGGACTTCCAGCGCACCATCCATGTCTACCGCAAACAATGAGAGGAAGGTCTCCGCGTGTTCGACCATTAAGTCTGACCACCAAGCAAAGGCCTTGAAAAGTTGCAAAACAAAACAAAATTAAAAAAGATAAAATAAACAGAAATGTTACTAAATTAGAACTCGCGTTTGGGAGGCCTTAAATAGTAAACCCAGTGAATATCTTAAGATAAATCTAGATTTATTGTAAAGCAAACAGTAATGCAATTGCTAGCATGTTGCAATCATAAGGCAACTAGGGTGCAACAGAGCATCTGCTTCTCAAGGAGTAAACTTCTCAAGGAGTAAACTTCTCAAGGAGTAAAGACTTAGGGAGTAAAGACTGACAGGTATAATCTTCCACATCTGCATGAAAACAATGGACGTGCACCTGTTCAGTTTACAATAAACTACTTGATTCCTTGTGGATCATGCTCTTTCTTAAGAGTTCCTTGTGTAAAATATATCACATCTGGGAGTTTCTTCACTGTGTTTGTAGGTTTTCTGCTCCTCTTTCCCAGGGAATGCTCAGACACTGTTACTTTGAGTTATCAAGTATGAGAATTGGGGATTTAGTGGCCATGAAACACCCCATGTTTACACTTCAAACTCAGAGTGGGCGAGTTTTTAACATAAACTAGCAATCACAATGAAAAAAAAAACCCACATGACATTAGAAGACCTCTATATGCAGTCAAGCTAGGATAAAACTACTAAGAAATAAAGAACGTTGAAAACCAAGAAATATCAGTGAAGTAACTCATGGGTCATGCGCACGGGTCCTCAGGAAGTCACTGCACAGCTTCTCTGAAATGACATTCACATCATACATGTCTCAGATGTGAATGTGCTAGGAACACATGCAGGCGTGTTTAAAATCACTTCTGGCTTAGGAACATGCAACATGAGTGGTGTTATCAATAGGATCTTGTGCAAGAATACTAAGCAATAAAATTTTTTTACTCAAGAGTTCAATGCTTATATATCGTAATTCAGGGGTGGGTTTCTACCGATTCGGCCGTGTTTGAGCAAACCGTTTGTTCCAATTCTGTGTGGTTCAGAGAACCAGCAAATTGGACCACCAGCTGACCCCACCCCTGCATGTTTTTATGGCTGTTTTTGGCTGTTTTTTGCCCAAAAATCAGCCTGGACATGGCCTGGAAACAGCCCCAAAAATGGGGTGTTTTTCAGGCTGTTTTCATGCTATTTTCGGGCCAAGTTTAGCATGGAAAAGCCTGAAAAACATCCCATTTTTGGGCTGTTTCCATACTATTTTCAGGCCAATTTTCAGGCCATTTTTCCAGCCAAAATTGGCCTGAAAATGGCCCGGAAATCAGCCTGAAAACAGGCCAAAAAACACTGGCTAAACTTGCCTCTTCTTTTGAGGCAAGTGGCTGGAAGGTGGGGCTGGGTGTGATCTGTGACATCATCAAGTCACATGACCACCTAGCCATGCCCACCATAAAGCCACGCCCATAGAACCGGTTGTTTTAAAAGTTGAAACCCGCCACTGTAGTGGTTGTCATTTTCTAAAGAGTATTTTAGACAATTGAGACAAGGACTAAGATTACCTGATTAAATATATGTCACTGAAACCCTGGTCTATAATCCATACTCTTACAGGTAATCTTTCTGGTGATTGCCTCTGAATTATATAAAATGCTCTCCTGAAAACATACTGTATATGCATTAGCCATCTCTAGCCTCTCTTCAGAGACAGATGAAGACTCCTTAATTTTTCTAGGCACTTAGCTGGAAATGATCATTTATATATTTATTTAAAAATGTATTAGTTTACCAGAGTAGCATAAGTGAATAAACTTTACATATCCATCCTCTGAAATGAAAATGACAAATCGTTCATAGCTAACATAAATTCTTCTGATCTCAAGGAGACATGTACCTCAGTCTTTCTCTGAATCTTAATTCTTTCTCTGAATCTTGCTAATGCTTTGTTGGTAGAATATATTTCAAAGAAGATAATTTTGTCTTTCACTTCGCCTAGTAAATAAGAGAGGGATCTCTTGAATATGGTAGACAGAGGACTAGAGGAGTTACTTGTAGAAGGGGAAGGGAGATACTCCAAATTATTCATCTAATGTTAGGAGATCTCCTTAATTCTCCCTTCTAGAGACCATTCCTCTTTTGGGAGCTTTTGGGAGCTTGTCAGGTGAAGAAATTGTTGAAGAAGTTAGCTTTCCGGAATTCCATTCTCCCAGCATGACATTGGAATTTGATGCTTGCGAACATTTTGGGGTTGATTTGTTTAAATTACTTAAGATATTTGGAACATAATATGAGCTTCTCCAGTGAGTCCTTCCCTCACAAATACTTTGGCCACCTAATGAGAAGGAAGGACTCACTGGAAAAACGCTGGGAAACGATTGAGGGCAAAAGAAGAAGGGGACGACATGGCCTCCGGGGAATGGCAGAGGACAGGAAGGACTGGAGGAATGTTGTCCATGGGGTCAGGATGGGTTGGACACGACTTTGCGACTAAGAACCACAACAGCATGAGATTTTAAACTGAAATTGAATGATTAGTTATTTATATTTAACATCAAGAAACAGGACAGTGAGAAAAATAGAGGAAGATTCAATAGAAGTGAATGAATAGGCATTGTTTCTAAATCATTCTTAAGTGAAATCTAGCCATGGATATTAATTTTGAAATGTCAGTTAAAAGATAGAACTGACATTATAAATATATCAACTGTCTTTTGTAGAACAATTCCTTGTCCTGTAACTTTCTTCTATTAAACCATTAATATTTAGGTAACTTATGAACTTTATTCAATAAGTAATTATAATATGGATGATCTTCATTAGCAACACCATATTTTGAGAAACAGAGGCAATGAAGTATTTGAAGCAATGAACCAATACATCCTATATCCTACATCTTTATTTAAATATTGCTTTTGATCCTTCTGTTTTCACTATCAAATGCTGTAGATATCGATAACAAATATGAACAATTCTAGTATAACCGATTAAGTGCCACCAAGTTGCATAGATTCTCTCCAGACTTCTAGTATAGCTAGTGTTAAAATTTCCTCAAAGTAGGAAAGTAAGTCTACCGACATTGGTAACATTGATAAAGCTCCTAAAGGTTGATACTAATGTAATAAAATGTATATATTATAGGGAACTCTATAATACAGGGCTGACAAATGCACGGCCTGCAGGCTGGATGCATCATGTGCTGGCCATGCCCACACCCGGTTTAGCGAAGGGGAAAAAGTCATGATATATCACGTGACGATGCCAAGATGATGCGAGTTTGACACCCCTGCTATAATATATACATTTTTATGATGTTAATTTTAACATTTAGGAACTATGCCAATGTTACCAATGTCAGTAGAATTACTTTCCTGCTTTTTATGATGTAATCTGTGTACATTCCAATGAATGTTCCTATATAGTCTAGATTTTAAGAAAAAAAATTCTATACTATTGAAAGCTATATAAATTCCATAAGAAATGAGGGGGGAATTGCTATTGGACAGTTTTACTTTGTCTAGGAAGCTTGTTTCCATAATAGCCACAGTTAGACTTTCATGAGACTTCTAGAGATTCAATCTAAACAATTCTGCATTTTCTCCAATTAATGTTTCAATCAAAGATTATTAACAATCCTGCCTTTATAAATCCAGTCTAGTGGAACAGCAATGTAATTGTATCGGCAACACGAACCACTTCTGTAATGTTAACTGTTATATCAAAATGAGAAAAAAAATCTTGTGGCATCTAAAGATTAACCTTTTAAATCCTTTAACATTAGCTGTGGATTCTAGATCACAGCAACTCACAGTGTAATAACTTTATGCTGCTCAAAATCTTTTTTGAGATAATTAATCTAGAATTCAACCATTACATCCTGTTTTCATAAGTAGGAAAAAGAGTCAATGCTTTTGAAATTCAAAGAAAGGAACATGGTCATTTCTGTAAAAATGTTTTTGTTTTTTTAATTTTGCAAGTAGCACTGAATTTGCATCTTAATAACACATCTGCTTTTTCAGGTCCAAGCTATCATCCTGAAATCTCTTTCTGAAAATGATAAAAATAACATTGCTATTCAAGAATGCCATTCCCCAATAATAAAATTTACTTTACCTCTACTTACCTTCTTTATAATAAACATACAAAGAAAATGCAAATCCTACATCACAAAATCTATGATTTATTTGACCATACCCATGAAAATTCATGTATATATGCAAGTTTTCAAGAGATAAATACATATATACATATTCATACATATATACATATGGAGAGAGAATGATAATTTCAAAAGCCTGCAGTAAATAAAGATTTTAAGGGTCCCTGTATATAATTTGCAAAATAGATCCCCCTTCCCATTTTGAAAAAGAAAAAGAAAAAAGAAGAAAAGACAAATGGTATAGACCTAAAAGGATATCTATTACATTATTGACAACTGCTAGATTGTAGCATGTCCTACAAACTCATTTTGGGATTTTTTTTAAACAGCAGATTTTTACACAGTGTTTTTATGACTCAGGCTTTTTTGGAATTAATTCCATACATCTTTGCCATAGAAATGCATACTAAGCAGCTTCTTAATGGTTCCCTGGTGATGCTTGTTATTTTTAACAAACTGACTTTAAACTAGCTTAAGATAACTTTTCCCCCCCTGATAATGTTTTTTGGATGGCCCCTTCCCTGTTTACTTCTCTTTGAATGCTGTTCCAAATGCTCTAAGGCAATTTTAGATGATGTGCCTGCTGGCTGTATATTCCCAGTAATAATAATTTCAGCCTTTCAAATGGCAAATCATTTTGGGGAAGGTCTTTTAAGGTCTGAGAATGACTGATAAATAAACACACTGAGATGTCTTGAAAGGTACCAAACGAGTGACTTTCCCCCCTCCTACAATGTTTGGTTATTTTACCCATCAGTCTTGAAACATAAAATGAACTGGGGTTTATTTCTCAAGTGTGTTTGTTTCCTATCTGACGATTACTGACCCCAGGGGTCTCTCCTAAGCTTTTCAGATAGTGTTACTGCAAATGAGGTTGTGTGAATGTATTGGAGCTGGCAGAAATTTCCTTTGTTAAGATTCTTTCTTGCAGCAGTTTGGAATCTTGCATTTTAGGTTTAATTTGCCATTAGCCACGGAATGTGTGCTTTGAAGTCATCGCCACTTGACTTCTGCTTTCTTTCCAGAAGAATAATTATAGAATAAGACCTGTCTTACCTTGAACCAAGACAATTCATACCAAAGTGATTGTGCAGTTGGAAACAACATGGTTTCCCTTAAATTTCCATTCCAAGAAAAATGTCCTATCTGAGTTACACAGCTATTTTCCACCCTCAGCCATATGAGAACAGATTAGATTAGATTAACAGGGTTGGAAGGGACATTGTAGGTCTTCTAGTCCAGCTCTCCACCCAAGCAGGAGACCCTACACCATTTCTGACAAATGGCAGCCCAATCTCTTCTTGAAAGCCTCCAGTGATGAAGCCCCCACAACTTCCGAAGGCAGCTTCTGTTCCATTGGTTGATTGTTCTCACGGCCAGAACATTTCTCCTTGATCAGTTTCCATCCATTATTCCTTGTCTGGCATTCAGGTGCCTTGGAAAATAGCTTGACCCCTTCCTTTCCTCGATCCTATATAATCTCTCTCCATATATACATATTGTATATACTTAAACAATACACACAATGAAAAAAAAACCAGAAGGAAAAGTGCTATACTCCTAGCTACTTCTTTCTCATTCATAGATATTACCAGCAGGGTGAATTATAAATCAGGTGTGTGCGCTGAGCAACAAGGGGTAAACAACAGGCTGAGGAAAGAGCCCAGGCAGGTAAGACAGGTGTTGGGATGTAACTGCAGTGCTTGTAAAAGTATACCCATTGCTACATGCAGGGCTGGAGAACCTTCGGCCTGCGAACGTCGGCCTGCGATGTAGGGCTACAGTTCCACAAGCAATTGAAACTGAAGTTGCTGTTACATTCCTTGAATCCAAAGTTACAAAGCAAGGATTACCCAGGGAAGATCCCATTAGGAAACATGGCACCGAGAGGGCATGCACAAAATATGACAGGAGGCGACTCAGTTCATTCAGTTGAGTGACATACCTCTTTCCCCTGCCAGGATCATCCAAGATTGAATAAACAGTAGAAAAACAGGGAGGAAATTTAAATAGGCAATCAGGCATTAGTTGGGACTGGTGGCGTACTACGTGCTAGAAATAAATTTATTTTGCATTGCTTTTATTAGAGAGCTATTTTAGGTTTTATTTTAAATGTGAAATTATTTTCCGAAGGCTTTTTAATGCAAGATTTTTATTTAAAAAAAAGTCAGTGACAAGGAAAGCAGAAAAGAGGGAATTAATATTACAGGGTTAAAAGGTATAAGCAAAGGTTCATTTTATTGGAGTTTTAAAGGGATTAATTTATAAAAATTATATCAAATCACTGCAATTTCACCCTGGAATTAATTTATGTAGAAATAAGTCACCCTATCCTTGAAGTATACGTAGCATACAGTGTGTGTTTCATGGATGCCATATAATAGCAAATTCATTCTGATCACAAAGTGGTCAGAATATTATATATGAGTTTGCTTAAACTGAAACAGGATTGTTCCTAACCTACAATTACCATTAAGAAAAAGGGTCTGCCACTTTATGTAATCACACAGACCGCCTTTCATCCACTTGTGACATCCAGATGTATGAGGTCTACAATTTTCAGAATTGATGACCACCATTACCAAGAAATTTTGGGAGACATAGGAACAGTACATCTGAAGGGCATCATGTTTGGGAAGGGCATGATACACCTTTAGATGTAAAGTACAACTTGGAAGCGATTCAGTGTCTGTCATGTGAAAGATGGCAATCACAAACGTTATCCCAGCCGCTTAAGTTATTTTCTCACTGTTTACCTCTAAGAATGGCCATCACAGGTTTTCCTGGCATGTTTATAGGCTCTACAGCTGATATGAAAGAGAATTGGAGAAGTAAGATATCAGTCCTGGCATACAAGAGTCCAGAACAGACTATCCTAAGAGTTAGGTTGCTCCTGCAATTACTACAGACCCAACAGTATGAAGAAGCTGGCACCTGAATCTGTGATTTGGGATGATGAGAAATCTTGTATTTTATGATAGTAAGCTAACCATCTCCTTCCTGAATGTCTTTCAGCAAAAATTTATTTTGTTCAAGATTTCTTGCACCCTAACTAATCACCAAGGCTGCATTCATGTCATGAACGCCTCATGAAGTATGCTTCATTTCACAAGGCATAATATATGTTTAATTTCCTAAAATGTCTCAAAAGTTAGACTTCCAGAAGTGGAAGATGACATGGGAGAGAGAAAGGAGTTATGGCAATGTTTGCAAATTCATTTCAATACTGTCCATGGTTGTATATTTATGGCTTCCACAGCTATCTTCCTCTGAGCAATGGGTTGTTAATGACACAGTTTCATTACCTTATGTCTTCTTAGGAAGATTCATCCCTGTTTATAAAGCATATGGAAACTGTGTTGCTGGCAATGGTTCATGGAAGTCATCTTGCAATGAAAGTAATATCTCTCATGGGCCAAATGCTGGACAACCTCTTTCCTTCCATGAATTTACCTCTCTGATCTTCATCAGAGTGAAAAGGTGATGGAGGAAGAATCCAACATGAATTAAAACTATTGCACTGATTCTCATTTTTAGTTTGTTAAAGTGTATATGCAGGCCCCTGGGCACAAGTAGAAGCCATGGGCAACTTCTAGCTACAAATCTGTCTTTCAGACAGAGCTCTCCATCTATCTCATGAGGCCTCAAGTGACAAGCTTATCTATTTCTGAAACTCAGGTTAATCTACAGAGTTCCATCTTGTCTGTGAAACAACTATCTCATGATGCTGGAGCAATTTTAAGATGGTCTTCTTCAAGCTTTTGTTATCCTGTATGCCTTTTAGTGAGGCACTGCTTAGAGAAGGCAGAGAAGTGTGAAAATGTGTGGTTCAAGGTGACCTTGAAGTCATCTATGGAGTTTTTTAATAATCCAGATCATGGTTGTCCCAAGGCTACTTTTCCAAAAAGGCAACTGGACTTCCTTGGTTTTTTCCTTGAAAACATTTAGGTTCTCATCCAAGAAGCTTCTTCATTTTAAATGAGAATTGAAACATTTTCAAGGGGAAACCCCCCCCCCCCAAGAAAGTTCAGTTGCCTTTTGAAAAAAGCAGTTTTGGGACACCTTGAAGTAGCAGCTCTCTGATGCTTTGCTCCCTTATTTCTTGGGAAGGTCTCTAACTTCCCTTTTCATATATCAACATCTTAATATATGACTTTATAATCTCTTTCAATATCCCCCCTGAAATTAAAAGAAAAAATATCACCTTGACTCCTAGTGATTTCCATGTAGACTTTTTGGCAGTAACATGGACATATTTTGTCATTGCCTTCTTTCTTTTTCAACTTCCCAATCTAGCCTACAGCTCTGGGGGTTTTGACTTTGCTTAGTGTTTTCAGGGTAAAAACTATCTGGAAGTTTGGTAACTTTTACATTGTTATTATTCAGCTGTTAAAAGCATGTGGCCAAAATCTGCATCATTATTAGTCATGGATAAAAGCATACAACTATCATGGAAAGCTAAATCTAGAAATGGCGATTATTCAAGAAGACAATCTTCTTCATAGAATAAGATGATGAGACTTTTGTATAAAACCAAGAAGACATTGTCTTCTAGCACAACATTTTTACACGAATGTCTTCATTGGCAATCTTCTGTGAAAGCTAATATTGAAGCTGTCTTCTGGAATGCAAGTTCTGAAGGGTCCCACACAAGATAAATTTTCTTGATAAAATCGCAATCATAATGAGTTTGCATTGTGCCCGTTACTTGAATACATCGTCCAAATATATTTCCTTGCAAGGTTGTATTTACTGAAATGTAGAGATATTCCGGGAGGAGAATGGATGGTCTTACTTAAAATTTACCTAAGACAGAAAGCATTATGTCTGCAATTTGCACAGGTATGCACTTGCTCTAATAGTTCTTGATTGGAAAATCTTAGCATACTGCGGCTCACCTCTGCGTGATGTTCTTCATTTTGCTGCAGAACTTCAATCACCAATTCCGCCAAGCGAATTGTATCTTCTAGTTTCTTGGCAGGCGTGATTAACCGACCTACATTTTCTGCAGTACAAGAACTTGAATTAAAATGGAGTGAGACAGAAGAAGCTCAATAGAAGGCCAATCGATTCGGTAGTTAATTAAAAACTGTAATAATTGCAATCTGAAAAAAAATCTACATCATGCAAGGATTAAAATGCTATATAGTTAGTACTGAGCAAACTATGAAGCAACATTTGTTGTTATATTAAGAAAACAGTGCTCCAGCATTGAATTTAAAAATATATAAATACTCCCTTCCTTTGCATTGACAGCAAGTATTTAATGGAAAGTGAGAAATGTACGTTTCCTAGAGACAGTATCTTTCTAGTATCTACATTAGGAATATTTAATTTCACAATTGATACACACATATATCTGTGCTCTAGATCTGAAATATTTTCGCAATGTGTGTATTGTAAAAAATAATCTTAAGAATTAGAAATGTTGAAGTGACAGATTAAAACGAACTCACCCTATTTTACATGAATGAGTTTATATTCTTTGAACTTTAAACTGGCAAAAATAGAAGATGCCTCCCACGTTTATTTTCTGAGAAAGCTAAGGAGCTGTGAAAGGGGATGGGAAGGAGAAAATGATGACCGGCAACAAGTTAGATGGATTCAATTAGAGGGGTGACAGTGTATCATTAGAAGACTTAAAGAGTCAGGTTTGGGACAGATCATCCTACAGAAGTTCTAACTACATGGTCTCTTAAATTTGGTACCAAACAGATGGCACATAATCAAACCATATACCAAGTCAAACCATGTAAACTTAAATGGTTGTCCTGTATCTTGATATAATGTTTGAATATGGCATGAATGTGTACAAAAATATTGTTACATGTAATTTAAAAAACCCCTTCCTAGTTCTTGAACACTACAGTTGTCCAGAGTATTTTCATGAGAGTCCAAAAAGAACAGAGGTGTTTCTTTTTAAAATTCTCTAAAAGTCAGATCAATTATTCATTAGGGATATATGAATCATATTATTTTCCTTCCTTCCTTCCTTCCTTCCTTCCTTCCTTCCTTCCTTCCTTCCTTCCTTCCTTCCTTCCTTCCTTCC
>JANHGC010001301.1:72682-83124 GCA_027560395.1 Boaedon fuliginosus | reverse complement strand
GAGCCTGGTGAGATTCGATCTGACAACCTGCTGAACAAGTCAGCAGAGACAGGCTACAGTGCTGCACTTAACAACTGCGCCACTGAGGCTCATTATTTGGGACTGCCCTTGACACGGCTATGCTTACAGCATGGCCTATTCTGATCTTTTACATTATAAATTAATGAAGACATGGCATTTGTGCTACCAGAGTGGGTACATTTTTCCACAACTCGTACAGACGTCCGCACCCCAAGTTAGAAAATTTAGTTAAAATGTCCTTGACATGGTTATCCCTACAATGTGGCCCCTTTGTTCCTGGAGAGATGCTGATGCTTTCTATAACACAACTCAGTGGTACCTTTCTTCTGACTGTAGAGCAGGATGCTAGAAATGACACTAGTTATATCTCCCTTTAAAAACAGCCCTAAAGTTAGTGGAGGTTTACTACATTTTAGATTTCTGTTGCATCCTTTTTTACAGGTAGCCCTTGGGTTATGATCATAATGAAGCCTGTCCATCATGGTCGTAAGTGGTGATGGTCATAAAACAGGTCATCAGATAACTGGACATTTTTAATGACTTTTTTTTTTGCTGGTGGTAGTCCCAAAGGTGCTTTTTCAAGAGGCAACTGGACTTTCTCATTTTTCTTTGAAGGGGTATTGCTTCTCATCCTAGAAGCTTCTTTAGCTCTGACTGGATGGTGGGGAATAGAAGGATTTATACACCTTGCAGGCAGCTGGTCATTTGCATCCTTTTAGAGAATCGTTGAGACCACTTGGAGGTATATCTGTGTCATCAGACTCACCTGAGTAGTGCAAATGAGTGTGAAACCTATGTCAAAATTGTACAGCCCTCTCTCAACAGAGGGGGAGGGATACAACATCATCTATTTCCAGTCTGCAACACAGTCCTTTCAGCAGTTCCAAGAAGGCTCCATGCACACTTGCGCTACTCAGGTGACCCTGAAGACACAGATAAACTGCCAAGTGGCCTCAGCGACTCTCTAAAAGAAGGCAAATGACCGACTAACTGCAAGGAATATAAATCCTTCCATTCTCCACCATCCAAGTCAGAGCTGAAGAAACTTCTTGGATGAGAAGTGAAACATCTTCAAAGAGAAAACAAGAAAGTCCTGTTGCCTCTTGAGAAAGCACCTTTCGGACAACCATGACCTGGATGAGATAAGAGTCTCCATAGACATTTGCTGGTGATAATTAAGCAAATGCAATGCTTGCTAGGTGAATGCACAACAAACCAATAGTCAAGTTAAGCAATAGTTTCCTAGAACTGGAAATAAATGCCATTTTCCAGCAAAAACATCATAAAATATGCCTGCAGGGCACTGCAAACAGATATAAATGTGGGTCGGTTACCAAGCACCTGAAGTGGGTACACATTCACGTATACAAACAAAAAGTATTCCAATCTACACATTCTGATTAGTATAAACCACTGTAAAAAGCATGCCTATCAAATGCTGATCAATCCAGAAGTACCCTTTCAAAATCTGCTAAACTTCAGGAGGGTACCTTGTATTTCTTTGCAAATCAATACAACCAAAACTCAAATTACTCTAGAAGTTTAGTCCCTACGTTTAGTGCCATGAATTATTTTATGAGAGCTTCCATAAGAGTGGTTGAAATGGAAAAAAAAAAACTCCAAATAAACAATGTTCTCTAAACTTAGAACAATGTTCCAACATATGGAAATCTTCACCATATGTTTGTACGATGGAGGTTGGAAATAAATGCATGCGGGATAAAGTTTTATAAATCCACACAACCTTCCCTGAAGTTAGAGCCCAATTCTATAACTTCCTTAAGGCTTTCAGGGCACAGGCTTGTGGACTAGAAAGTAATCTAACAGGTGTGACCACCAGGCCTGCTCAAAAAGATCCAGATGGTGCTTGCAATGGATTGGCTAAAATGCCACCATTTTTTTTTTTACCTTCTGCCGTGACTTTTTTAACCATAACCTGCAGATATCTTTTGAAAGCTAATTATAATGGGGACAAATAAATATTACATTATATTAATGTCTCAGAATGCAGCTTCCATATATTACTACAGACACTCAAATGCTAGAGATGGATGATTCTCACAGGCATTGTTGATATTGATATTAACCATTATGGACATATCTGGTGATTCCCCCCCCCCGCCCCCAGAAATAAAAAATAGTTTAGTGACCTGGATATTCAGGTTTCTTGACATGTTTACGATTCACAGCAACAGTGCCATTACTTTAGTCTTTTCATGAGATTTGCCTGCATGAAGGCTATTTCCTCATAATTGACTATTTTTGCCGAGGTGCATCCCTATCCAGTGCCAATCCACCAACATTTAATCAGTTGGAGGCATTTTTACAAGTTAGGATGTCTGATCCTGTTGGGGTCACCACTAATCATGTGCAGTGTCTCCATCTAGACATTGATGAAGGCAGAACACCTAGCACTTTCTTTCCTTGACACATATTATCAGTATAAATTGCACGTAGCTGTGGACACTTGTTTAAAATGTGATTGCTGATGAGAATGGCAAGTCAGAGCGCTTTTATTGTTATGGCCTTTTGAGAGGGACACGGCATTGCTCAGTTGAATGGGGTATATTACTCTTCATTTCAGTGACCCTCGTACTCCTTGTACAATGCCGTATTTTTGTGGTGTCAGGGAATGCCTGTGAAATTAAAAATAAAGTCCATACTAAACAAGCTGCAGCTATTTCTCTCAAAAGTGACCCGAGGAAAAGTGGGTCACAAAATTCTGTTTAATTTTTCTTTCAAAAAGTGATTTCTGCCAAAATCCAGAAAACACAAAGAAAAGGCTAAGAGGACATGCGAAAAGTAACAGTTCAGATTTTAAAACATTTCAGAAAAATGGTACTTATATACAGAAGTCATGACAGAGGCCTGAGAGATTTGAGGGAGCATTAAAGATTTTTTTTAATCTCAGCTGTTTCCTTGCTTTATTACATCACCACATTACAAACAAAAAAATTACGACAAACATGACTTCTCTCTGTTGTTAGTTACACATTAACAAGAAAACCATTCTACCCAAATGGGGCCAAAACAGAAGATGTGAAAAACAAAAATGAGAATTAGTTTATATATCAAACAGTGGTTTCAACAGAAAGCCAGATTGTTAATACTTTGGGGCACCAAAATGTAAGTGACTTTGTATGTTATGTATGCAGGTGTGTGTGTGTGTGTGAACAAATAGCTTCTTTGTTAGACTATCCTCGCGGCTAAGAAAATTGCACTGTTATTTCTGTTTAAATTTACTTATTGGGAAAAGAACAATACTAGTTACATGAAGTAAGACAGCACAAATTAACTCCTTAAGTATTACTGCAACTCCAATGTTTCTCTATACGGAGCACATACCTTAAGGAGCTTTGAAAAGAAAACAAAGAAATATATATATATATATATAAAACTCAACAATCCTAAGAATTTATAATGCATATACAGATGTTCACCTGCATCCTTTTGATTCTCTATATGAGAGAGAGAGAAAGCAACAAGGAGAAAAGAGAGAAACAAGAACAGATATGCAGAATTAATGAGCAAGTGGATCAAAATGCCCCCAGTTATGTGTGATATATGACATTCATAAAGAAAAGAAGTTGCCCAATCTCTCCCACCCACCCAAAGCATGGAGATCATAATACCATGTGTCTTGCCAAGAAAGACTTTAATCATTATGCAAAGAAAAATAAATGGGTGTTGAAGTGGTTTCCCTCTGCAAACACATATTGCGAATTAGATCAGCAAATGAATATACATAAAATATGCTCTATTCAAAGGTTGCTATTGAAAGAAACTAAAATAGCACTCTATTTGAGAAATAACAGACAAGAGACGTGAAAGAGCTAATGTCCAACGAGGACGTTTTTCAGTGGTTTTATGCAGAGGTTGCTACAAAACTTCAGAAACCAAAAACATTCGGGAAATGTTTCGTAGCTGAACTGTAACTCCGTGCGCCCCGGTGCGGTAAACTCCCTTTTGATTGTGTACCAGTGACAAGTGTTTACAAATTGGGGTCACACATAAGCAAAGTAAAAATGCATTCAGGTCACAGACAGAAAAAACGGAAAAAACTTACAGACAAATTGGAGTTTGTCACAAACAAACAAACAAACGGAAAAAAAAACCGGCTGAATTTTTCTAACCTGGTTTTTAGGCTGATAAAAAGTGACTCGACCTCTCACAACTGGGACTTTCACAGACAGAAGCAACAGACAAGCCAATGCTAAAAGACTCAAAGCGAGGAAAATGAGTTGGTCTGGCTCTGGATTGGACGGAGGAAATGAAAACGGAAAAGAGCGAAGGCAGCATGGAGAGGTGGAAGGAAGGTACTCACGAATGGTTAAATCCATCACTTGAGAGGCCAAGCAGAAGACAGGATGCTCATACATTTCTCTCTTTTTCCCTATAAAAGAGGATTTGGGCATGCAAGAGGCTTAGGTCAGAGGTAAAGAGGTTATAGGTCATAGGTCAGAGGAAAACTTTACATTAGCTTCAAAGGAAAGTTGCTGTAGAGTATTTGGGGGATACATACAAGGAAATAAAATAAAAATAAAAAAAGGAGATTTAAAATCGGGTGTTTACTGGATTAACCATTCAGCATGCTCATGAGTCGCAAAAGAGATTGCGCCCATGATTCTAAAGGTTTGTTCTGAATTCTTGGTAGGAATATAATGATCAGAACATCACAAACAGGAGGAAACAGAATTCTGTTGATTTAAGGCTCCGAGATACTAAGGAGTTTAGCCTTTAGTATCTAAGGTTTTCACAGGTATTTCTTCATAAACATAGCCTCAAACAGCATTGCTGATCGTTCTTACTTATCTTAATTTTAATGTACTCTAGATATTGAGACAGAATAAAGCATTTCATTTCCAAATGGGTAGATTCCTTTCAGGAAACAGGTTGCACAATATGCTCGTAAATAAATATATATAGATAGATATATATGTAAGGTTAAGAAACGATTTTTAAAAAAGCAACTCCTAGTGAGTGGACTATGCTCATGAGAGAAAACCTGAGGCATGCAACTTGCTGATGTTGGGTTGTTTGAATTCACAATCCCAGCATGCTTTGAAACTGACGCAACCACTTTTTCTAGAGGCAACATAGAAAAGTGGCTGAACCAACCACAGACAAGGAAAAGGAGAAGCAGAAGAGAGCAGGTAGTGTGGGATGAAAGTACTTCTCTGAAAACAACAGCTGAATTTTTAAGAGAAAAAAAAAACAGGAGAGAGAAAGAGAGAAGAGAGAAAAAAAACTAAAAAAAAAAAAAGTTTGTTGCTTCAAAGTTTCCCAGACCTAAAGTCACAGTGCCAAAAAAAGAGGGCAGAGAATTAACACAATCAAGAAGAATTGAGGCACAAAAGGAAAGTACACGCTAACTGTTCTACGTTTTTGGGAAATGAATGCATTTTTACTTACAGATCATAAAGTTTGTTTTTGCATAGATATATCTGAAAGAAGAGAGCACAGCTTACCGACAAAAGTTAGTGAGGGTTACACAGAGCCCAGGGTCTATTCAAAGAGGAAAATAACGAGCCCAAAGGTGCTTTTGAACTTGAGTTCTCCCATGTCTTCACAAAGCAGATTTAAACATTGAAATTTGTAACAGAGTTCACCAATTAAAACCCGTGAAGTAGAAGGCTTGGATAAATTGCTTGATAGCTCAGCACTCAAGAGGCTTGCTTCCCTTCTCTATTTTCACTGCTCATTACCGAGTCAAGAGTTGATAAACATCCTTTTAGTGCCCAATTCTTAAGTGTTTCTCACTGGATGCATAACAATGAATTCATTACCACTGGTACACAATTTGCATTGTCAATGGGGGGAAAAAAACATTGAAAGAGAGAGGAAGTATATCAGTGTACAGACCCTGGAAATATGTGACTTATCACAACAGACCTTCTGACAAGCAAGGAGTAGAAGAAACAAATTGAATAGTGATATTCATTCTGCCAGTGTTATTCCTCGAAGTGAGCACGAGCAAAGCTTCAGGGCTCGTACAGGACAAGAAACCACCATCCATATTGCATGATCCCACGTTTCACATTTCACAGCAAGATATTTAACCGGAGTTTTACATTACTATTCAGCAACAGCCGGGTAACAATGAAAATTGACGAATGCATTAAAGATCTATTCGCATGTATAATTAGATTCCTGCCAAAAGCGTATCTTCAAGCAAGTTTGAAAATGTCTTTTTGATGGCTACATGTGTCTTTGGTCACTAATTGTTATTCTTTCCTAATGTAAAAGGTCAGCAATATCATCTGCGGCAAATTTAGAGTGACAAGAATGAGATCTGAAGCCAGCACAAGGCCAACTGACTTGACAGGAGCTGCTATACAAAAAGGAGAGGTGGCAAACATTATCCAGGGAAAAATAGACATTTTTAATTAGCTTCTAAAGAAACGAGTGCCATGCAAACATTTCTGAGTTTCTGCTCATTCAATTGTCCAATGAACCCACTGTCACAGACAGTGATATGTTGATTTCACTCTCCCTCTCTCTCTCTCTCTCTTTTTGGTGTGCGGGAGGAGGGAAATATATGCCAGATTTTGATTACTGTTCTGTGCAAGTTTATTCTTATTCTCTATTTCGCTTTGTTTTAAAAAAATCTATTTTCGTCTGCTTATCTGGTAATGATATATGCAGATGATCTTTATTTTTTTAATGCAGCTTTTAAAAATCTTCTTCTCTGAAAGAGGACGCTAGCATTGAAGTTAAGAATTAAATTTACCTTACCTTCGATTTTTGCATATTCTGATAGCCGGGTATAGTTAGTCAATGCAGCTTGTTCTAAGCATTTACGGATGACAGCTTTTACCTCCTCTTGAGGAACAGGAGTAACTATGTCTTTCATCAAAACCTTGATATAAGGAAGCATTGATTTATTATGTCTTCTTAATTATTATTATTTGTAAAATAATCTACCCTCCCAATGCCCTTTGTCTCCCTCTTCTGGCAGGAAAAGAAGATAGCAGTAGCCTCATCCCTTGGTCTTTGAAACTTTTGGACTTTGTCTCTTGAGGCCCACAGTCTGGTTTTTGTAATTTATATTTTGAAACACTGCATGAAATGACGAAGGATGTGCAACAAATCTACATAAGGCACACATTTTGTAAAATGTCTACGTGGCACCTCAAAGTCACGATTTCCTTTCTCCTTTACCAAGGTCAATTTTTGACCATATTTGGAAATTAATTACGTTCTTATAGTGCAACATAATAGAGCAAGATGATAATCTGCTTTTACCAGCTGATGAAACTCCAGCCACAATAAATAATACGGTTCTTAAGATGCTACAGGACTGCATGGTTTTTAAACCTAATGTCTCTGGTATTTACAGTTTTTCAAAGAATTTTATGACTGTGAAATCAGCCCTGCATATGGCATCAACGTACATACCAATAAAAAAAAAGTCACAGCTCCATTAGATAAAATACCAGAGATTATGTGATAGGAGTACAGATTGCTTTTGTGTGATTTATAGAACGTTTTAATGATATGCAGCCATAATTTAGAATATCAAGCTTCCAAATGTAATTTCCATACGCTGATGATTTGAATGAAATCCATGGCTGTGAAAGCCAAAGTCTTTTTGTGCAACCACCAGCCTCCTCAGATCAGCTTCAGAGAATCTCCTCAACCTCTAGAATGGATTTCTGGAGGGGCCTGCAGATGGAAAGAACCATTCTCTCCTTGGTGTATTGCTGAGCAAAGCAGCCTTCTCCCTCCACAGTGAAATAATGGCCTTTGCGTTTAGGAGTAAAGTAGCTCAGTGTTCTATGCACTACCATAATCAAAACACTGCTCAATCTCTATATATGAAGCTTCACTGAATGCATAAGTCAATTACTTCAGATACAGTGGCGCTACTGGGTGGACCATGACTCCTGGAAGGACAATTTGAGTAAGTCCAATCATGTGAACTAGTGTATACAATGTTTAGGATGAAAGTAGGATTGATAAAATTATGCACAGTAGGAGAAAAAAAATATTTCTTCCCAACATTGTTTCCAAGAGGATGGAAAGGCAAATTAACTTTCTCTCTTCAAACCAATATAATCCAAACCAATTTAAATTCTACTAGATGAAGATGGCCAAATACTGTAATACTGGAAACTAGGTCACTGCCTTAGCCTTTCAACAATCTTAACAAAATAACGAAGTTGGAAGAGACCTTGCAGGTCTTTTAGTCCAACCTCCTGTTCAAGTAGGAGACCCTAGACCATTTCAGACAAAAGGTTGTCCAACCTCTTCTTTAAAACCTTGAGTGTTGGAGCATTTACAACTTCTGGAGGCAAGTTGTTCCACTGATTAATTGTTCTAACTGTCAGGAAATTTGTCCTTGGTTCTAGGTTGCTTCTCTCCTTGATTAGCTTCCACTTATTGCTTCTTGTCCTGCCCTCAGGTGCTTTGGAGAATAGATTGACTCCCTCTTATTTGTGGCAGCCCCTGAGATATGGAACTTATGCTTACCCGTTCCAGGAGTGATAAAGTGGCTTTTAAAGCTCCTTCTGGTCGGCCAAATGGGAAGCAATACCTAGAAAGAATACATATTTTTGCCACATATTACTTTATATAGTTACATCAATTTGACAAAAATAGTAACTTTCCCTGCCTACTTTCATCTGAATTCATCTGTCAACAAACTCTGGCTTAAATGAAACTACAGGAATCGAGTTGAACATTTAAGTTGATGCGTTTAAGAAAAATCTAGACTTTTTAATGAGTGAAGAAGATGCACAAAGCTCAGATAGATTGGAATCTTGATTAAACACAGGAAATGAGTTATGACTAGATCCAGCATTACTTCACTTATAATTTATACCATTACAATGTTATGTGCGGAGACTCTGGAGTGCTACTATCATTCCAATAAATATGAGCAACGTCGATTAATTCCCAAATTAGCTAGTGGATGGGTATATGTTTTGTGCTCACAAACATTCTCTTGATATGATACTTGGAGTTCTGTCAGGAAAGCAGCTGAGACATCTGAGGATTTCAAATTGGAATTGATGTTTATAGGTAGAGCAGAGGGAATACCGACCAAGACAATTGTACTGGTTTTCCTATTTTGTACAGATCTCTTTCAATTAATAATTTGAAGGTTGCTTTTGGAGACTGAATTTTGTTATCATGGCTCACTGGTACACTTAAGATGAATTAGGAGCAATATTTATTAGTCCTGTAACTGAAGGACTATTTCAGATAAAATGGGCGTCTCCAAGGTTGAATCAAAGAGGGGAAAGGGTATGAGGAAAAAGACCATTGCTAGGCAAAAGGAAGCAAATAATAATAATAATGAAATAAATCAGACAACAACATGGTATAATATGGCCATATTATGCCCTAGTCACTGTCCCTAGATAAAGAAAACAGATATTTTGGTTTTAAACACAAAATGAGAGCCAAAACTTGCCTATCACTTTTAATTAATAAATATAGGTAATCCTCAATTTATGACTACAATTGGGACCAGAATATCTGTTGCTAAGCAAAGTGGCTGCTAAACGAGTTGTGCCTGGTTTTACCACCTTTTTTCCCTTTAGTTGTTAAGTGAATCACTGCAGTTTGCTAAGTGAGTTATGTGGTCATTAAGTGAATCCAGCTTCCCCGTTGACTTTGTTTGTCATGAGCCAGTGAAGAAGGGGATCATATGGCCCCAGGATGCTTCAACCATTGTAAATACATGCTAGTTGATTGCCAATTGCCCACATTTTTGACATGTGACAGTGGGGATGCTGTGATGGTCGCAAATGTGAGGACCGGATATAAGTTACTTTCTTCAGTGTCATTGTAACGTTGAACAGTCATTATACAAATGGCTGCGGGTCAAGGACTACCTGTATTTGTATAAGGGTATGATCACGAAAGTCAAAATGGTGGCTCTGACGGGATGTTTGAAGTTCTAGTAAAACATTTGAGCTATTTCCTCTGAGGGGACGGCTTTTGTCTACTGATCCAAAAAGCAAGATTTCTCCTTCCTTCTGTATCTCCTCTTCTCATGATACATCCAAAAAGATCACAAAACCCTCCCAAGAAGAGTTTTAGGAGTTTTAGACTTAGAGGAAGAGACAATCTTAAGGACTGTCTTTTTTAGAAAGTCTTCCATTCCGAAAAGGAATGTTACTGATATCACAATATTTATTTATTTAATTGATATTCCCCCCTTTCTTCCCTAACAAAATGGAACACAAAGTGGCTAACAACATTTAAAACAACAATAAAATATCATTAAACCAAGTTGAAATACAATTATAGTGAAAATACAATTAAACTATCCAACAACAGTACAAACATTCAAAAGCATATTCAAAAATGTAGATTTCAACCATTAATAAATGTAAGTGGAATTGCATCACCCTAGAGCAGGGGTGTCAAACTCAAGGCCTGGGGGCTGGATCTGAACCATAGGGCCCATA
>JANHGC010001301.1:59762-72582 GCA_027560395.1 Boaedon fuliginosus | reverse complement strand
AATTTGAAGGTTGCTTTTGGAGACTGAATTTTGTTATCATGGCTCACTGGTACACTTAAGATGAATTAGGAGCAATACTTATTAGTCCTGTAACTGAAGGACTGTTTCAGATAAAATGGGCGTCTCCATGGTTGAATCAAAGAGAGGAAAGGGTGTGAGGAAAAAGACCATTGCTAGTAATAAGGAGACAGGCAAAAGGAAGCAAAAAATAATAATAATAAAATAAATCAGGCAACAACATGGTATAATATGGCCATATTATGCCCTAGTCACTGTTCTTAGATAAAGAAAACAGATATTTTGGTTTTAAACACAAAATGTGAGCCAAAACTTGCCCATCACCATATCATCACTTTTAATTAATAAATATAGGTAATCCTCAATTTCCGACTACATTTGGGACCAGAATATCTGTTGCTAAGCAAAGTAGTTGCTAAACGAGTTGTACCTTGTTTTACCACCTTTTTTCCCTTCAGTTGTTAAGCGAATCACTGCAGTTTGTTAAGTGAGTTATGTGGTCATTAAGTGAATCCAGCTTCCCCATTGACTTTGTTTGTCATGAGCCAGTGAAGAAGGGTATCATATGGCCCCAGGATGCTGCAATCATTGTAAATACATGCTGGTTGTTTGCCAATTGCCCACATTTTCGACATGTGACAGTGGGGATGCTGTGATGGTCGCAAGTGTGAGGACCGGACATAAGTTACTTTCTTCAGTGTCATTGTGACTTTGAACAGTCATTATACAAAAGGCTGCAGGTCAAGGACTACCTGTATTTGTATAAGGGTATGATCACGAAAGTCAAAATGGTGGCTCTGATGGGATGTTTGAAGTTCTAGTAAAACATTCTAAAGGGACGGCTTTTGTCTACTGATCCAAAAAGCAAGATTTCTTCTTCCTTCTGTATCTCCTCTTCTCAAGATACATCCAAAAAGATCACCAAACCCTCCCAAGAAGAGTTTTAGGAGTTTTAGACTTAGAGGAAGAGACAGTCTTAAGGACTGTCTTTTTTAGAAAGTCTTCCATTCCGAAAAGGAATGTTACTCACATCACAATATTTATTTATTTAATTGATATCCCCCCTTTCTTCCCTAACAAAATGGAACACAAGGTGGCTAACAACATTTAAAACAACAATAAAATATCATTAAACCAAATTGAAATACAATTATAGTTAAAATACAATTAAACTATCCAACAACAGTACAAACATTCAAAAGCATATTTAAAAATGTAGATTTCAACCATTGATAAATGTAAGTGAAATTGCATCACCCTAGAACAGGGGTGTCAAACTCAAGGCCTGGGGGCCGGATCTGAACCATAGGGCCCATAGGGCCACCCTGGAAACAGCAAAGGACCAGCCCACGGTGCCTCTGCCCGAGAAAAACCAAGCTCGGGATTACCCCAACATGAGTAATGTCTGGCTGGCCATGCCTACCTTGGCCACTCCCACCCAGGTCAAACACCCTCCTAATGTGGCCCTCAATGAAATACATGTTTGACACCTCTGCCCTAGAGTAGCGGTAAATTTAAAGCTTAAAATGGCAAGTCCTTCCCCTAAGGGTTCTGTCTACAGCTCTGCATGAATTGCTACTACTTAAGCACGCTGTGATAACTCCAACAGAGGAAACTTTAGGACCTGATTCCAGCTTTGGAAATTGAAATAGCCATTATTACCTAAAATGCGTGATTTGATTTTCCAATAACAATCGCAGCCGCTCTTTGATTTCCTCAAACCGCTCTTTTTCTTCTACTGTTACTGTTCCTATTCCATCGGGCCTGAAGAAAAAAATACTGTGAATAACTTGAAAGTTGTCTCGTGACTTTTATGAATCATCACCCCCACCGTAATCCAAAGGGTGCATTTCTTTACACTTTTCATTGGAAAAAAAAACAAAAACCAACGGTCTGAATAAATAATATCATTTCCATTACACACATTTGAAATTGCTGATGGAGTCCTCCAGACTTTGCTGAATGTCTGAATGGCTGCTCCTCTGAACAGAGAACCTACTCCCTTATTTCGATTTTCCCTATTTATACTATGTAATCTTGCAGATCAAAACACCTGGATTGCGTGGATTACAACACCCAATTTCAGATCGAAGCCAACGAGCTAAGAGGTTTTGCTGTGCCTCTGACTTCCTATGGAAACCATACGCCTTCCTTTTCATATATCATATTTTATATTTGGAGATATATACTGTGTTTCTCCAAAAATAAGACCCTGTCTTATATTTTTTTTGTCACCAAAAATGGCTCCAGGTCTTATTTTGGGGGGACATCCTCCACTGACTAACCTATTAGTTAGAGGCACACATATATTGGGCGCATGTGTAAAAATCAAGCTAGGTCTTACTTTCAGGGGAGGTCATATTTTCAGGGAAACGGTATATATTTTTATCATAAACACCATTTTTCATTAGGACATGCTTAAACTACCCCCAGACAGATCAGGAAATACTTGTGATCATTTGTGGTGGGAGGTGCAAAACGAAAGTGACTGAATGTTGTAGATTTTGAGGTTCGTTTTCTGAGAGTATCAAACTTAGGCAATAGACTTTGGGAAGTGCATGGGGTAGAGAATGGCTGCCTCTGAAACAAGCACATGCCCAGTCAACATTTTTGATGAAGAGAAAAACATCCTTGACTCCTGTAGTTTTCTTGACTGGTTTACTAAAGTAGGTTTCCACTGTTTTCTTCCAATATGTTTTTTTTTTAAATTTCCATCCAGGTCTAAACCTTTGGAAACCCCATGGGTCCATCAATTAGTAAATTAAAGGTGAGAGGTGACATATAAGAAATATGAGGAACAGCAGTTTTAATAGAAATGATTGTTTTTCCCTGAGGAAGTATCAAAGATCTTGTTAAAGCAGACAAACAATAGCCTATCTTGATCATTACAAAAAGGATGTACTTTATTTTAACCTCAACAATCACTGTTGCTAATGCTGAATTCATTAAATACTTATCTGAACAAGGGGTAGATGTCCTCTGATTTCTAAACCTAAGACCAGCTTAAGTCAAAATGCTTTATCTGAATGAATAGTTGAATAAACAGTTGCCAGAAACAAAGATTATAATTCTGGATAATGATATTTGACACCACTGTTACATTATCTAATTTATTTATCCATTTAAAACATTTATTTAGCCACCCAGCTTCTAACCCATTCTGGACACCTCCCAACCATTAGCACAGGACACAATGTTGTATCAGCTTCAGTGTATAAAGAGATGAGATACTAATAGCCAAGAAAGTAATTTCCTAATGCCTTTTCTGCAAAGACCTTAATAATGGACATCTTTTGCCTTTAATAGTATGCAGCCATTTGCAGGGACTTTGGAACTCATCTACTCCAGCTCTCTACTCGCTTTTATAGCTTCCTTGACAGTTGTGTATCCATTTACTCTCTGTTTAAACACCCCCAGCAAAGGAAAATGCATCTTTTTCCAAAGCAGCCTGCTTCCCTGTTAAAAAGGTCTTATCGCTGGTTTCTCCCCTGTCCCCACCCCAGAAATAGATAAGAAATCTATGTTCTTACATTTCCTTTTGAAAGACAAGTGCCTTTTTCTTCCTAATGTTTATCTTGTGCCTACAAAGTAGCTAAATTAGTTCTTTGCTGGAATAAATATTAGGCATTTCTATTATTTATCTGTGTTTGTGTAACAAAGAGGAAGGGCCCGAGAGTATCAAAAAACATGCTTTTGTATCCCTATTCATTGCTGCCACAACATCTCTCTCTCTCTCTCTCTCTCTCTCTCTCTCTCTCTCTCTCTCTCTATATGTGTGTGTGTGTGTGTGTGTAATCTCCTGGCTGCCCCAACCTGCTCTAACTCAGACCAGAAAATGAGCCATACGATGAGTGTATTCCTTTTTCCTAGGGGCAACCAATATCACAATCATTTGTGTATTAGTGTGTAGAGTGTAGCTGAAAGTACCTGCTTTTAAAGATAATGTAAGTCTTAAAACTGAATAAATGCTTTTTATTTAAAGCCCCACCCCATCCATGTTTGGATTAAGCTTCCTAAATCCTTGGTACTAGGCTAGTTTTGCTACACAAAAGACTTGGCAAGGGATTACGAAGCTTGTAATGAACCTCCTGTCAAGGGTTAATTGGGAAGCTTTATGTTCCTTTTAAAGACCCAAAATGTTCCCAAGATATTTTTTTTTCCAACTGCAATCTGTATAGTCAATTTATGACCTAAAGATTCAAATAACTCAAATCTACCAATACATAAAAAGAAATATGAATAAATAAACATTACTATCAGGGTATATAAGCTCAACATTTTAAAATGAATTCTTATTTTTTTTAAAAAAAGAAAATAATAATGAAGATTTGGATTAAAGTAAAAACATTAAATGGGCAAAATAAATTATAAATCTTTCACTGAGGCTTAATGCATATGACACTTTCTAGTCTTGTCTTCTTCATATTCTTACAGGGAAGATTTCCAGTGCATGCAAGTTACAGGAGGAAAATAAGAGTTTCTCCCTGATCTAATATTGATTTTAAATTCCATTAAAACGAATGGACTGAGGCTGCAGTAACTCTCAGTAATCCTGTACACCAATGCTTCAATGATACCAGGTAGTTTTCCTTGCATTGAATGAATTATGGGCTTCTAAACCTTGTTATACTATTAATATCATTAGAAGACTGCACCTAACCCTAGCAAGACAATTGGGGCTTCATTTTGATTAAACATATGCCAAACCACTACCTTTAAAAATTCAGCTTTTTATTTAACCATTCCGCCCCCCAAATGTTTTAGTTTTGATAAGCAAGCATTCCTACAATCAGAAATGGAGACAACTGCCTACTCTTTCAATGCTTATTTAGCGTTGCTTCGCCAAGAGTCAAATAGAAGGAGTCATTTCGAATAGAAATAATAATAATTAAAAAAAGCCTCCGTGCTAATTTCCAAATCTCTGCTTATTTTAAAGAAGTTAGTTTTCAAGACTAATTATTCTAAAATTTACAAACACATTGTTTGCTGATAAAACTCCGTAAGTATACAATATGTTATCAATGTGATAATTGCAACGATTGCTTGATAACGTGAACGTGTAAATCTGTTACCACTAGTTATTGCCTGATCAGTTCTCACAGATTACTGCCTCTTAATGTGTCAGCCAATAGCCCATCGAGGGGGGAATCCAAATAGGAGGTGATATAGTTGCCCATCTCATGTTCTCACACTATTATTGAATGAAATGTGTGAATTTTTCCCTGATTGAAGCAATAACCTACGAAGTGTTTTTACTGAAAAAAAATGTCTTGACATGGGTAGAAATATAAAACAAAGCAAAATGTGGCTAGAAAACTTGCTCTTTTATGCTACTCCTTCCTTAGTTCAAGACATCAATTTAAAACTTATGGCAAACTTGACATGCTTACTACAGAGAAAGCTGCCGATTCCAAGAAGACAAAATGGTAACCAATGGCTACAGATGGCCATGGCTGACACTTAGATTCTGAACACATTGCAAGATAAGTTGCTTCCAATTGTGCTGAGGATCAGAGCAGCAGACTGCTGCTTATTTTGCTGCATTCCACAAAACACTCCCCAATGAAAAAGTTTTTAAATGCCAGGGAGTGGAAATAGGGCATTCTGCCCATCCTTAGTCCAACACAGGAACTATTCTATTTCCAGCTCGCTATTTTCTAGCTGACTTCGATGGGAGCAAATTTTTATCCTCGTTTGCAAAGACGTGCCAGTGCTAGTCTGTGGAGGCAAACGAACAAAGGCTCTTCGCTCCATTTGTCTGGTTTGTCATAATAAGGTGGGAACCTTTGCTTTGGAAATGGCCCCAACAAGCTCAGTAGGGTTTGTTTTCAAGCAAAATGGACTTGGAACTGTGTTAGCCAAAACAACTTGTCGATTTGTTTTTTCCAAATTCAGACCAGAAGCTCTTACTCTAGAAGAGAGCCACTGGGTTAAACTGACTCTCATTTGGCACTGATCTTTTCCGATCCTGTGCTTACTTAAAATAAAATACCTTAAAAAAACCCTTTAGTTGGTATCCCAGCAATAATCCTTTCTTTTTTGGAGTGGGGGGTGGTATCCTAGCTACTGTCATTGAAATCTAATGTTTCACCACCCTACCATAACCACTGCATTTTTAAAATTAGTTTGGTTTTACTACTTTGTGAATTTTCATTATAATTTAGGATGCCCTTTGTTATGTTTCTATTAAGAGTTAACTTTCTATTAAGAGTTAACTGAGAGGAGCTGGAAAGTTCATATCTCAAGATACTTCCATTGTGCTAGTATGCAGATCCTTGAGAAAGAAGGATCTGGCGCTTGAGAGTGCTAACTTGCAGAGGATTTTTTAACCTTCCTATCATCCTTATCAGATTTTGCCTTCTACTCTCTGGCAAGTGTGCAACAAAATATTGAGAACGATGGGGAACTCCTCCAGAATTTCAGGAACATTCAAGACAGAACCCAGAAGACTGGGTTATCCAAACTTAAGGATAAAGGCATCCATCCTCAAAAATCTTAGTACAGCAAGGGTTCACAAGGCAGAGGATCATATCCAATCCAAATATTACCTGATGATGAACTTGTAATATAGCCTCCTTACTACAAATCAATCCTGTCCCCATCACGAAATGACACATGAGTGGAAAAATAACAATAATTCATTTTCATTGTGAAACTACATTTTATCTGTTCCTCAGATTATATCTTCTCGGTGCCATATTGCACCTGGAATATTTGGTCAAGTCTGCATCACCCCAATTCAAGAGGGAGGCTGAGAAACTGGAAAGACTCCAGAGAAGAGAAAAGAAGACAAAGGTAATGAGGGGCTTGGGAATGAAGTCCTAGAGCCATGGTGGTGCAGTGGTAAGAGTGCAGTACTGCAGGCTACTTCTGCTGACTTCTGGCTGCCTGCAATTTGGCAGTTCGAATCTCACCAGGCTCAAGGTTGACTCATCCTTCCAGCCTTCTGAGGTGGGTAAAATGAGGGCACAGATTGGCGGCAATACTCTGACTCTGTAAACCACTTAGAGAGGGCTGTAAAGGAGCGGTATGTAAGTCTAACTGCTATTGCTATGAAGAGTACGTAAGGAATTGGATATTAATATAAAGAAGGCTAAAGGGAGATGTGAAAGGGAGAAAATTCTTAAAGGAAAGAGGCTATTATAGTGCTTGATGGTAGGACAAGAGTTCTGATAATGAGACAGCAGTTAATCAGTGAAGCTCTGGGTGCTTCATCACTGATGGTTTGCAGGTAAATTTGGCTGGGATAATCTGAGGATTCCCACACTCCAAGGTATCTTTTAACTCCATAATCCTATGAAATCAAAATCAGGACCACCCACCCAATATCATTGGATTACAACCTTTGTATTCTCTGTTGACCATGCTGTACAAGGCTAATGGAAGCAGTTGTCTATATTTGATATAGCCTGAAGGGTAGTTGGTGACCTTTGTTAGTTTTTGAATGATCCTAATAAGGGCATTATTCTGCCATGTTTTATTAAATTAAATAAATGTTTGCATCTCTTTGGACAAGTGCAAAAATTTTATAAAAATACCGGTAGTATTGAAAGCTTTAATTTTTGGTCTTTTTAACTGCAAAACCACGAATCATGTGCATAGTGGATAGCCAAATTAGAATGATGATTCTACTAATAGAATACTGGAAATGCTTGCAGTGTTTGATATGTGCTAACCTGTTAAAAATATTTCTGCTTCTGCTACTTAAACTACTACACGTATTTCACTGAGCATGAATAGAAAAAAGTCTCAGTGGGAATCCTATGTACTCTTTTCCAAAAATAGACTGGGATTTTCTTTTTTAGATGAAAAATTCGAAAGAAACTGCGGTCATAGACACCTAATATTTAAGATACTGTATGCTTCAAATTCTTCAGTTGCATATTTATAAAACAAGGACTACTGAATGAAATTTAGATAAAGTAGTGCTAGTAATGTATGGCTGTGAGAGTTAGACTATAAGGAAGGCTGAGCACTGAAGAATTAAGTCTTTCAAATTGTGGTGTTGGATGAAACACTTGAGAGTCCCTTGGACTGCAAGATCAAATAAATAAATCTTAAAGGCAACCAACCCTAGCTGTTCTTTGGAAGGACAGATATAGAAGCAGAAGCTCAAATACTCTGGCCACCACATGAGAAGAGAGGACTCACTGGAAAAGACCCTGATGGTGGGAAAGAAAAGGAGAAGAGGACGGCAGAGGATGAGATGGTTAGATAGTGTCATTGATGCATAGACATGAGTTTGGGAGGACAGTGGAGGACAGGGTGGCCTGATGTGTTGTGGTCCATGGGGGTCATGAAAAGTTGGGCATGACTTAGCATCTGAACAACAATTGGATGAAAATATTGTTTGCATGGTGTATGATTGGTGTTATTGTTGCGTTTATTGTTGTTTCATTGTTTTTTGTTATGCTCCATTATATTGTATTTTAATCGTTGTTGTAAGCTGTCTTGAGTTCCCTTTGACCGGGGTATAAATCCAATAAATAAGAGAGGTGGGGTATAAATCCAGTAAATAATAATAATAATAATAAAAATATGATTTATAAATAAAGACTGACATGACTTTGCAATAGGAAGAGTGAGCCAATCAAGTTAGGTCATAATCCTGAAATATTATGATGTGGAACCTTATTACAATTTAGACCAGGGTTGTCAAACCTGCGGCATCACATTGTCATCATGTGATGTATCACAACTTTCTCTCCCTTCACTAAACCGGGGCTCATGGGTCGCAAGTTTGACAGCCCTGCTTTAGACTGTAGTTCTTGCAATAGCACTTAGACTTATATACCTCTTTACAGTGGTTTATAGCTCTTTCTAAGCGGTTCATAGAGTCAGCATATTGCCCCCAACAATCTAGAACCTCATTTTGCAGATCTTGGAAGGATGGAAGGCTGAGTCAACCTTGAGCCAGTGAGAATCGCACTGCTGAACTGCTGGCATCCGGCAGTCAGCAGAAGTAGCCTGCAGTACTGCATTCTAACGACTGAGACACCACGGCAATGCCTTCTTGAGGCCACGGGAGGGATGATATTTTCCTTTTAAGATTGAAGGAGGGGTCTGATCTGGTCATGAAAGCTTTATGCCATATTCTGATAGCTTCCAAATCCATCTCTTTCCAAAGCTGACTCAAAACAGGCAGGATATGATTGGAAAGAGATATACAAAATCTGCTCTCCCTCAGAACTTCACAAAGTTCTGAATAGATTGAATACTTCTCTACCAGGTAAGGAGAATAATAATTTGTTCTGGCTGTGGATTCTTATTGACTTCTATCTGTGCAACTTGGTTGGTAGCGGAAGAGATCCTTTTATTATATCTGAATCAAATATCTTGTTAACTTGGCTGGCCATAGGGACTTTGCATTTGGACTTGGTAAACCAAGATGGAAAGATGTGATATTTGAAAAATATCTTGGGTCTAGCATTTTGAATTGGGACATGGATGTAAAACTTCTGCTGATGTAAAGAATCTCATCACCCCACTCTACACTCCAAGTTTTGTTCTTTTCACATTGTGAGTGAGTCGGTTTCACATTTTCCCTTTCTAATTTCCTAAAAGAGGAAACAGAAAAAAGGAAACAAAAAGAATACCACTACTGGTAAGTATAAAAAATCATTCAGCCCAATATTTAGGTGCATGCATAAGCCTTGAACACCCGAAATAGCATTGATCCGTTTTTCCATTCCACTGATCAAAAGCCAGTGCATAGAAACTGAACACTTGCCAGGATTCCTAATGTGGAAGAGTAGTCATTTTTGCTACTCCCACCATCTGGAAAAATCCATAAATGTTGCTATATTGTAGCAAAAACATTCTCACCTTTGTGTGCATAGAATTCCAGAATACGTTCATTTGCTTATTTTTCATTTATTGATGGATTTCTATGCTGCCAGTTCCAAAGGTTCGACGCAGCTTTTACTTCAAAATTATAAAAATTGTAAAAATAAATTAAAAAAAAAAAACTAACAATAAGCCCATATCATATAATTGTTCTTCCTTGTCCCACAGTTTATACTTCCAATATTGGACAACTGGGTTCTTTTAAAACAGGTGCCTGATAAACGAAAGTAAATCTATTGTTGAATTAGTCACAGTTTAAGATCATAAAAGAATTTTAATATTCTTTAAGACCCTTAGCAATTGGTTTGTTAAACAATTGCTTTTATGGGATATTCCAACTTTTTACTCAAAAAGTTGATATCAACTGTAGTGGTACACCTTACCATATATGCAAATTACGATATATGCAAACTAAGAATAATCCACACCAAATTCAATACTGACAATAATTTGTCTTCTAGACGCTACTAATGCATATTCTAAAACAAACAAACAAACAAACAAACAAACAAACAAACAAACCTGGAGCAGACAGTGAAACCAAGATACTCTTTTGCTGAATGGGGAACTTTTGCAATTCTAGGTAACCAAAATTCCTTTTGTAATATCTTGGATCAATCCATTGATCCCCAAATCTACTTGTAATTTTGAAACTGGGATCACCCCACGGTGTGATTTATATATAGTTAAAATTATATTTTTGTTCCAACAAGTTCCTAGTGTGTATGCTTGTAATAATGGTACAAGCAGTAGTATTATACAACAGTAAATATTGATTGTTGTGCATTATAAATTGAGAAAACGTAAGACTTAAGTCACCAGGTCAACTGTAACCATTTTCAGAGCTACAGTATTTGAATGTCCGGGAGGATCTGCCAGCGAAGAGCCATCACAACTGCGAGAACTTCCTTTCTCAAACAGCCCTGGACTATATTACATCTGACACGAAGAACATCTCTTGAATCTACCTTTCAGATACTCGGCAAACCGTTTTCTCACTGTCCTTCACAAAGTTGACATTTTCGGCAGTATGATAGGAGAGATGTCATGTCAGCTGCTTTTCAAGTTCTTGTTAGAGTGGTTAGCACCAGTTCTGTCATCTTTACTCTCCTCACAATCCCCAATCTTTATCCATGTCAGAAAGAATAATACTTCCAATTTTTTTTTGTTTTGGTCAGATTTAAAACACTATCATCCAGCTACACATCTTTCAGTTTCACTAGTGATGCTAAATGTTGATACTCATCTATCCAGAAGGAAAAAAAAATACATTCAGCAATTAAACTTAAAATTAAAAGTATCTCATTCAGTATTATGTACTTGAAAACGTGGATATGTGATCATTACCATTCAAGGGCACATAATCTAAATGAAGTTAAATGATCACTGTTAACTGGGGTATTTGGGGGTATTCTGATCTTTGATTTTTTTCTCTCTTTTGATTTGCACTTTCTCTTGCTGAAGGCTATTTCACAATCGTTTTGGAAAAAAACTGCTTAAATTCTCACCCTTATTATAGGCCAGCTCCTCCTGTTACTATAATAATTTGATCAGTGAACGTTTATATTTGCTTTCCATGTGGAATCAGAAATGTCTGCTTATATGGAATTTGAATTTTAAACAACAGAAGATATACAGTACATGGGAAAAAAAGACATATTTACATGTGTGTATAATCAGAATCAGAATCAGGAAAAAAAACACAAAAGCAAAAGCAAAGAAAATAATATTTAACTTCCAGTGTGTCTTACACCACCATTCAATCACATCTATAATTAGACCAAAAACGATGTAAACCATCTCACTATGAATTTAGGTCAACCTATATAATAATTAAAAAATGACATATTTCAACACTAACAGATTTTTTTCTTGTTTCATATTGCGTGAATCCTGCCAGAGAAATTAAATATTAAATTTGATGAGGGTATGGAGAGAAAAAAAAGAAGAGGTGTGTTTTGTCAAAAAAAGGTACCATTGCAATTGACACTGCATTTCTAACATAGGTTTATAACATTGATTTAAAAAACAATAACCAATATTACAGATGAGAAATGACTTCTCCTAAATCTGTTCAATTTTATAACCTACTTCTAATCACAGAAAATGTAAATGTTAACCAAGGAACATGTATTCCTTATAGCAAAGACTATACTTTCTTTAGACGAGTTCTTCGTGCAAATCACAAGGTTAATTATAAATTATAATTGGGATCCGGGGTCCTAAGGCCACTTTTTCTTTTGAGAAACTCCATCTCTCCCACTATGCCCTGGTCTAATTGTACTTGGATGCTTTTCAGGGCTAGGTATGCAGCTAAAAGCAAATACATCAGAATTATTTATTTTAAAATTAACAATAAATCAAATTGTTTGCCATTGGAACAAGACATTATGAGTTAATTCTTTTGACATTACTTTGTCCCAGTATGGCTTTGAAATAACCATATAGTCACATTTGTACTTTTCCTGATAACCTCTCCCATTTTTGGATGTCCCAATCAAATTTGGAATAGTGAAGTTTAAAGGATAAATTTTTAGGTTTTTCTCCTTTCTACAAATCTTTACCCCATTGAAAATCTTTTATGGCATAAATGATTTACAAGACCTGTGACTATTACGCTGCATGTCCAGATTGCTGTCTTGCTGTATGCCCCAGCCATATTGTTGGGTTACATAACCACATCACATCAGACAGGCAGCGGAGTCACATTAAGCATTTCCAGATTTCTTTTTGTTAGTGGGGAAAAAAAATGAAAGCAGGTTGCTCCTAATGTGCACAACCACACCTGGTTTCAACCAACTCCTGCCTAATTTGCCCATGGACCCTCTTTCCTGAAGGCAATTGTCACAGTGCTGATTTGTGCTTGGTTCCTGACTGGCCTGACTGAGGCCATTTTGAGACTTCAGCGCTGACACTTGGCCTTTAAAATAACTTCGGGGGGGGGGGGGGCTTGGTG
>JANHGC010001301.1:38765-49907 GCA_027560395.1 Boaedon fuliginosus | reverse complement strand
TCTATCTATCTATCTAGTCATCTACCTACTCTATCATATCTACCAATACGAATAAGAAATTCTAAGTTTAGTTGGGTTTTTGTTGCAAGATTAATGGGCTCATTTAAAGTCTAAAAATCAAACAAAGATTGAATGTATCACAACTGCAAACCATACTTATCCTTTGTGACCTTCAAGTTCATTGTACAGGAAGACTGGATCTGAAGGATCTCTTCAGTTAGAGCAGTCTTTCTAATAAACACATTTATTTTTGCCAAGATCTGTTGATTCTGCCAGATTTTTCATACTGCACAAAAATACTTGCTACTTGAACACAGGGTAATTTTTGAAATATGAGATCTCTCAGGACCAAATTCAGACCCGAAGGAAGTAGGCATTTATTTCAACTGACAGCCGTTTCCCCTGACAGCTGCACACACCATCAGAAGATCAGACATTAGTGCTTACAATTTACATCGCATAGACCAAAGAATATACTTGCCAGACAAGAATAGGAATCATTAAGTCTGTGGTCCAAAGTGAGGCGCTGAAGCATCTCAAAAAGTGCAGCGTGGTCAAAATTACAGGGATTGGAAGAGATAAATTCATCCATGCCATGCTTTTGAGCTCTATCTGCATCTGTTCATTTATACATATAGAGAAAGACACAATTTAGAAAAAACATTGTGTTTGACATACCAAAGATATAACATGAAGCATGAGAACCAAGTTGCTCTGTAGCATTTATGTGAATTTCAGGCTCACAAGCCTTAATTAGATATATCCTTCAACTTCCATTGTCAACTTGCAACACTTATGGAATGGCTTATATTGCCAAAGGTACTGGAATCATAATCTTATTTCCCAATTACTGGACTGTGTTTATTTTACATTTTGACCAAATAATAAGAAAGTTGTTAAATTTTCTGTTTCAAAAAATTAAAAAAAAAATCACTTCTAATCCAAACTTATTGTCCATAAAATTGATGTTGGGATTCCTATATTCCACAAATTCCTACTTTTTCTATTTCTAAATATTGAGTAGAACCCGTTGCAGATCCATTTTGGGTTGGCCACTGGGACCAGAGGTTTAGTCTTTGGATTTGTGCTGGAATCCATCCTCAGAAACTTTTCTCTAGTGTGTGTGTGTGCTTTGGGCTCTTCTGTGCATGATATTTATATGGTGCCTGGTTGTGTGTGGCTTTAGCAGGACCTCTAGATGATCATTATATTTTATTAAATTTAATATATTTGACTAAACATGGACCCATTTCAGTTTTAGGGGATCAAATAGCATTTGTTAACTGTTCACTAACTGTTAAATATCTCAAAGGTGCTTTTTTTTTCAAGAGGCAGCTGGACTTTCTGGTTTTTCTTTGAAGATACAGATAAATGTCCAGGTGACCTTAATGCCCCTCTAAAAGGATGCAAATGTCCAGCTGTCTGTAAGGAATATAAATCCTTCCATTCCCCACCATCCAGTCAGAGCTGAAGAAGCTTCTTGGATGAGAAGTGAAAAGTCTTCAAAGAAAAACCAGAAAGTCCAGTTGCCTCTTGGAAAAAGCACCTTTGGGACAACCATGACTTGGATGACTGAGACTCTTCCATAGACATTTTACTGTTAAATAGTTACCTGTTAATAACTCCAGCCCTATCCCAAGCTGCAGTCAAAGCCACACTTTTCCTCACTTCTTTTAGGCGTCAAGCTTTACTCTTTTCTTGAAAAAATAAAATAAAAAATAAAACCGCAAGGGAGGGTATTCCTCTAAAAGTATGGAAGTGTAATGGTAGCGCATAGCTTATTTTTCAATGTGATTAACAATTGCAATGTATAAATGGAATGATTGTAGAAGTTGAATACTGACTTTCGCTTCTTTTTTGGAAGAGAGGGAGAAAAAAGAACCAATGTAGAACTGTTTAGAATAGTTTTGGGTATTAAGTCAGGTATCACCTGACGGCACTTAGTGGTGGAGTTTAAACTCTGGTTCATGGGGATTTTTGGGAGTTGAAGTCCACCCATTTTAAAGTTGTGATATTGAGAAACACTAATCTAAATGATTACTCTACAAGAATTAACTTAAAAGAGTAAATAGCTCAGGAGAGACGTGCAGACAAGAACATGGTTTCGAAGAGATGTTCCAGTCCTGATCCAAATGTTTTATTCAGTTACAAGGGAGGAAATCCAAAAATTTTCCCACTGACTTGCTACTAGAGATCGTGTGTGTGTGTGTGTGTGTGTGTGTGTGTGTGTGTGTGTGTGTGTGTGTTTTCCTAGAGTCTTAAGAGCAGTAGTCAAGCTGAAAAGCACCATGACACCTAATATGAAGATCTAATATTCCTTGGGAATGGTTTTCATATCAAAATCACAATAACATCAAAAATGAAATTCCGGATTTCAAAGAGTAAGTGGAGAGCTGATAAGAGTTTCTTAACCAGAAATATTGCCCACTTATGAGCTGCTTTGAGAATGCCTGTGTCACATATTGTATTAAAGATTGCAAAGAGCTTTTTAAAAGAGAAAGAAAATGAAAAATCTTTACACTACATGACTAATGAAGTACCTACACCTACCTGGCTTTCTGATCAGAAATGGAAAGAATAAAACCTGAACTGCTAGAGTCAGCCATAAAATATTTCCTTGGATAATGATTTTTTTGAATTAAAACTTATGGTTGATCCTGTGCATGATTAAAAGAAGTCACAGCTGACAGGAATGAGACTTATAAGGTTACATGTCTTTTATCATAGTATCATTTCACTTACTTCATTCATTATAAAGTATTTTGATTGTACAGATTTTTTTTTAAATTACAGATCAATTCCTGGTTTCATATTTGTAATGTAAACTGAATATTTAGCTGGATGCTGTCAATAGATTTTTATATGTGAGGAATAGATCCCCATGTATGCATAGGCCAGGGCTGCCAAACTCCCAGCCTGTGGGCCGGACGTGTCATGTGCTGGCCACACCCACAACTGGTGTAGTGAAAGGGGGGGGATACGTCACATGATACCTCCATGACAATGTGAGTTTGACACCCCTGGAACTTCCATGCACAGAAGCCCCAGTGACATCACGTCTGTCATGATGTCATCGTCCAATTGTCATCCATTTGTCAGTTCTCACCAGCCATCTCTGGATTCCCCTGTATTTATACAATCTAAACACCAGTAATGAGAAGCAAAACATTCTGGAAATGTCTTCTTAGAAATTAGCCAGTGTGTGTGTGTGTGTGTGTGTGTAGGATTCCAGCCTAAATTATTTTGGCTTAATAGAATTGCAGATCAGGCTGCAAATTTACTCTCCTTTCAAATGCAATCATTTCAGTATGATCCATTCTAACCTTGGGGTTCCAACTACAGTGCTCTCTTCAACAACCAATCAGATGGTTTCTATCTGTTTTGACAAATGATACCCTATCCCCCATGTCCCTCTGGGACAACATCAATTGAATTAATACAATGCACTAATAAGACTCTGCGCTGCTCCCCTACAATCTGTCTTCTTCCAAATTCAAGCCCTAAATACATTTTAAAAAATTGCTTTGTAGCTTTAATAAGCTGCAGCAAGCTTTTTATTATTATTATTTAATATATTTTGAAGTCTGTAGTGTTCAAAATTCCGGAGAAGACTGCAAGCTGACAAATTGGCTGGAGGCCTTCTTTTGCCAGTTATGTTCAGATATATTTCATGACTTTTTCAATTATGAGACATGGTGTCTTGACAAGTCTGATTCCTTAATAAGGAAGTTGGAGTTAATGGGTTATGAATTTAAAGGGCTCCCTCCTTCTCCAAGTGGAAGGAATTATGACCTTAGAGGTATCACACTTCTTGAACTATGCTTTCCTTTTAATTATTCTGCCTCTTTTAGAACTCATTAAAAATAAATGAAGTGTTCGACATGCTTTTTTAAAAAAATAATAAAGGGAAAAAAAAGCATATACAAGACCCTTTATCACCACATATGGAACGGAGGGATACATTTGGCTTATAGTATATATGGAGTCACATGATCCTTTTCCTTTTGGCAGTGAAAACAGGACTTAAGAATGGAATCAATGCAAGGAATAGCTCAATTTCCTAAAGCTAAAAAGACCCGGGCCTTGTAATGCTTATGCATGTCAATTAACCCTTAACCCAGTCTACTCTATCGAAATAAAAAACAAACGAGATATACTGGTTATTTTAGACTCATTGGTTCTGTCTTCCTTTAGAAGAGCCAAAGGATTACATACAACCTGGTTAATAAGCAAAGCTGAGATTCTGCCTGAAATAATTCTCTGCTATTTCTATACTTTCTCACTTGTGTGTGTGTCTTGAAGACCTAGATCAGTGCCACCATGCCTTGGCTCTAGAATTGATCTTAACTGTCTTAAGGTCCTGGTTTCAGGCAAAAACTAGACAAGCACCATATTATGTAGTGCAATTCACAGCAGTGAATTGATGCAGTCTAATTCAAAACTAAACAAACCATTATCTGGGTGAGCATGATGCTGTGAATGTAAGCAACTTCAAAAACGTTGATACTTGGAACATATATGAGCTCCTCTACTGCAGAAACAAATTGATATGGAATGCTTTCCCATACAGGGATTTCAGAAGATCTTTGATGACATGGAAAAGTGGAAGTTCTAAGTTTTGTAACTGATCATTTTTTTCCTAATTCTTTAAACTTCTATATATAAGTAGAACTCCTTCTTCTATAGGGGGTTCTAGTTATGCATAAAAAGTCTACAGGTTATTCCATGGAACATCTCTAGGTTATTCCATGTCCCTTCCAGAATGTATGTGTACATCTACATCTGCATTCATATCCACTTCTACATCTATATCTGCATCTGCATTTACTGCAAGGGTGTCAAATTTATGTCATCATAGTGGCATCACAAGATGTATTGGGACTTTCCCCCCTTTGCTAAACCGGGTGTGGGCGGGGCCAGCACAATGCATCCAGCCCGCGGACCGCGAGTTTGACACCCCTGATCTACTGTATCTCTACACTATATATCTATAGTATTTCTACCTCTATCATCATCATCATCATCTCTCTCTCTCCCTCTCTCCCTATGCCTCTCCTTATATTTTATGTTTTATTAAATTTATACTCCACCTTTCTTCCCTCAATCCCTAACCCTGTCATCTATATCAATATGTCTCTATCTAATCTATATTATCCCTCCTTCCCTACCTCTCTTTCCCTTCTTATCCCATGAACAGAATCTGTGTTGTCCTCAGCCTTGGGTCTATCACAAAAGATCTTGAGATTTCAGGAGTCTGTATAGTATCTTAGCTGTTTCTAGCACTGAACTTTTCTGGACAGAAAACTTTGATGTTATTCCTATATGCATATTGCATTGGCTTGGTCAAAGTGCTTCTGTTCAAGTCACACGCAAAGTGTATTGACTGTGCTTAAGCCAATTCTCTTTGTAGGTTTGAAATTGCTACAATACACTTGGGAGAGACTTCTGGGTTCATGGTTTTCACATGAAAGACCAACCTCTGGAGATTCAGAAATAAGAGGCATAGTATCAGAAACCTTACGGTATGCTTGAGTAGTGTAGAGTAATGATTACCTAATACCATAGAAAAGGAAGTGCAGTGTTTTGGAATATTCAAAAGTTTTGGTGGACGATAAAATATTAATTAGCAACCTAAATGAAAAATGCTCTTTCTTCCTGCCCCCACCTTCAAATATTTTCTTTATTTCTTTATATTCTGTCTTTATTATTTTTACAAGTAATTCAAAGTGGTTATCCAATACATCTTTCTAACAGAAGTGTAAACATATGAACATATTGTTTTATGCTGCTTCTTTGGCTTATGCTAGTAGCAAGTAGTGATTTGGACGGAATGGAATAATAGCTTTTTCCTGAACACTTTTCTATCTAAGAAAAGCAATACATCTAATCCAGACCTCGATTTCTTTTCACTCTTCGTTCTGCTGCAATTTATATTACAAGTGGAGCCAGTGATTTTAATATACTTCCTGACAGCTATTATTCAAATATATTCACTAAGCTTGAAAAATATTCTAACCAGTTGTCAAAAAGAATTAGATCATTTTGTCAATATAAAAATATATAAATAGATTATTGACATCTTAGATAATTACTGATCATGCCTTTTGATTTTTCTAAAAAAATAATAATCCTGAAATCATCTTTTTTGACAGCACGTACCAATGTATACTTCAATGGTTATGTATAACCTTTTCCAATGGGATTTTCTTATCTAAAACTCTTTGAAATCTATATGGCTGGGGGAAAAAATCTTTCTGTATTTGTAGAAAATATTTAAAGAAAACAAATATTCATTAGAATACTTTTTGTTTTATAATCTGAATAATAGAAGAATGGTGTTGTTCCATTGCAACTTCTAATCATTCAGATTTAGCTTTTCACTCTGGCTGTATTCCTCTCTATAGAGATGATGAGTTAGTTATATGGAATTTCTGTTGCTAGAAGAAAAAGAAAGAAAGAAAGAAAGAAAGAAAGAAAGAAAGAAAGAAAGAAAGAAAGAAAGAGAATTCTATTTAGAGTTTGTTTCTACAGGATCCAGCTGGAAAGGCTCTGCAGTTTTACATTGCCAGCGAATGGAAGGTAGATGGATGAATGATCTGATATAAAACACAGAATGTACACTGAGTATCAGTTGTGATGCATTAATTATGTTTGTGCAACTGGAAACCTAAGCTGTTTTCAAGAAGATTCTTTAAAAAAGAATGAATTCCTCCAACCATGAATTACAAAACGCCTCTAGAAGAGCCACTAATTTTATGGGATTATTCATAAAAGTAGATATAAACCCCTTTCCATTTATTTTATTGGTTTCTGGTCCCCCCATCCCAAGGTGGAGCCTTAAGAATAGATGCAAAACCGCACATAAAACTTATGCTACGAAGGCTACAAAGTACTCATTTCTGTGAGAGCTTTTTAATTCGTAGCTTTGTCTGAGCTGAAATGGCAAATGAGCATTCAAATAAAATTTTTGGAACAGATTTGTTTACAATAGAATGATCCAAAAACGCGACCAACAATCATCCAATTGTAAAGGAAAAGGTGACTTTGTATTTTATTCATCTGGAAAATGTGTGCTTGTCATATCTGCTTGACATTAAAAGAATGAACTTATGGTTTGGACAGTAACAAACAATGACACTAGTCAACCTCATCAGGAGACATGAAATAAAGGGATGACAATGATTGATGGCAGTTACTCATTTAAAGAGATCTCCAGAAGATACTTTATTGGCAGAAGGGAATATGGCAACTCTGCCCCCCCCACCACCACAATGTTCTTAACTCTTTGTTAGCTCTGCACATTTGTGGATGAAGAGGTGAAAAAAATTGCAAGCTAAACCAAACCTTGTGTAGACACAGTTGACTCTGGCTATCTTTCTTTAGACTATTTTAAGCTAATAGGTGTATAGAAATGTAACTACTGGATAATAAAACATCAGCGCAAAATGTCTGACAACACTTATTGCCATGTTTGTCTACTGTTGAAAAAAAAATAAACTTTGTTTATTTTTGTTTATTTTAACTTTGTTATCCCTAAAATATTAATACATTTATGATGTTCTAACTGATACTTTATTTGAAACAAATAGATACCATCACAAATCTGTAAATCTTTATGGTAGCATGAGGTCCTTACATTTTCTGGTGAATACTTTGCATTTTCAGAAACAACATGCTCAGATTTTGAGAGGAAGGAATTTAAGCTGTAAGCAAACATGGCATCTAAAATACCAGATGTTATTTGTGGCTGGGATATTGAAATAAATGTAATCAAATTCCTATTTCTCTTGCTGTTTTAGAGTTCACCATAATTTTCTCTTGAGTTAAAATACATATTATAGAATTAGTATTCAATTTTGAGGTTTTAATAAATCTTTTGAGTTTTAATAAATCCCATGTTGTTCTACTCCCTATGGCAGTGTTTCTCAACAACTTTGAGATGCCTGGACTTCAATTCCCAGAATACCCCAGCCAACATGCTGGGTGAGGAATTCAGGGAGCTGAAGTCCAGGCAACTTTAAAGTTGCTAAGATTGAAAAAAACCCACTGTCCTATGGTACAAACAAGCATGCTGATTTATCCTATATTTGTTTTGAAAACTTCATTTTTAGTAATGTGTAGAGCGATCAGTTATTAAATGATAACCAAATTATATTGAGAACTTAGTGGCTAATAATTTTAATAGTTTTTAAGTGAACAAAATAATCCATTAAAAATAAAAGGATTTTCAGAAAGAAAAAGTATAGTATTTGTCACATTTGGGGGGATAGGCAGTTTCTTTTTTTCTGAACTGCTATAAAAGATAGGTCCACAGGGTGATTTACAATATATTTAAAATCCATGAAAAATATGTGGAAACTGAATTTATGTTTTAATACTGTATTATACTGTAGTGCTGTAGCATCTGCAAGTTGACAATACAAGAAAATATAGCAATGTTCTCATGAAAGAAAAATATAGACCTGAAGCAACTAAAAGCACACACATTGTTGAAAATAAAACAGTTAAGAGGATAGGAATGCATTCTAATGCAACATACATATATAGCTATCAAACCAGAATTCATTCAGTCATTGAAAAAAAAAAGAAAAGAAAAGAAAAGAAAAAAAAAGAAAGGGAAAAGAAAGAAAGGAAGGAAGGAAGAAAAAGAAACAATATAAAAATAAATAAATAATGTTCTATCAAAAATCTGCACTATTCCTCCCCACCAACTTAAAAAAAAACTGATTTAAAGAAATTACATATTTGCTAGAAGTGATGATGAAATTCTGCCTGGTATCCAAAGTATGAGAAAGAAGGAAAGAAGGAAAGAAGGAACGAAAGAAAGAAAGAAAGAAAGGGGGGAAAGAAAAAGAAAAGTTAAAAAAGAAAAAGAAAAGTAAGAAAGAAAAAAAATAACAGGAGTATTTTTTCAGGGTCAGGAGGAATGAATCCACCTACTCCATTTCATGGTCGCATTCAGAATACTCCAGATACATATTTGCCAGCTCTCGTGACCAATAATACTATAGTTTCAATTCCCTCTTAAGTAAAGGTGCACTCACCATTTGTTTGTGGAACAGCTTTTTGAATATGAATAAAGAATTAGTACAATAATATTGTTTCTTTAAACGTTAACCTAGAGGTAAAAAAGTCCCAACTTTGCTTAATTAGAAAGCATTTTCAGCTCGTCTTAAAAAAAACAAACAAACCATTAAACCAACCCTCCAATGTTACTGGGGGGGGGGGAAGCGAAATCCAACCAACAAAGAATAAAATGACAGATTCCCTACTTTTTTTTCCCTTCTTTTTTCCTTTTTAAGTGTTGCTCGGCTATGAGTGATATATTTGAAATTGCATGCTATATACATTCCTTTCTGGATGAATTTTCTTGGAATGGGAAGGGAGGGGAAGGTGAAAATGGGGTAAAGGAAGAAACCCTATTATGTCTAAGCTATTTTGCCATTAGGCAGGTGTGCGCAGGTGTGTGTACAGCCACACACACCTACACACACTCACCAACCACAACGGGATGTCCATCCGAAAGAACATCTCCCTAGTACCCATTTTTTTTTTAAATTAAAAATGTGTAAATAATTGGGTCTTGTTAACGAATAAGGAATCGTCCTCACACCCAAATGGGAATTTTTTTTGTTACTCTGCTCCTTTCTGATTTTTTTTTCTCCCTTTAAAACACTGCACCTTCCCTTATCAGGTTTATGCTATCCTACCTTTCTACTCTCGGAAGTGTCCAGTCTTAATATCATTCTGCTGTTGCATTACATCATGCTAATAATTGGAACAGGGATAAAGCAAAAAAAGGAAGAACGGTAAATTGCCAAAGTGCAGAATGATCCGTTGTCAGGCATTAAAGCAGCCAAAACTAGATGTCAGTTCCATGAAAAACAACAGCAAGGTAGGAGTTAACAGTCTCATTGTGATGCTAATTCATGTTTACAACCTCTGGATGGAGAAAAAAACAAAATTAAAAAAAAAATTCCAAAAAACAAAATGTTAATGGTTGGCTTTTACTAAGAGGATCGGTTGATGCCAATATGAAAGCCAGGGAGAGAAGGCAATTATGCAAACAACACATGCACCCTAATTTCAGTATGGAAACTTATATTTCAAACCTAAATTCAGGAAAATAATATGAAGGTTTATACTACAAAATCTAAACATGAGAAAGATTTAAGAGGAGGGAAAAAAAAGCACATTGCATATGTCAGATAATCAACTGATTATCTGAGCTGTGCTAGCTACAGGGAAGCACTTACCCTTCAGTCCAGCTAGAAGTTAGCAGGGTAAGAAGGAACAAACCAGAATAACATAAAGACTAGCAACAAGGCTCAGGAAGGCAGACAGGAGTACTAACCTAGCAGCTAGAGTACTTGGGTTCAAGCAAAAAAATGAAATACAAAACAAAAGGAAAGAAAGAAAATATATATATATATTTATAAATTAAACACAAAGGAGGGGGGGAAAAGAATATCAACAAACAACAACATTTAAGAGCTGAGATTGTTATGAAGCTTGAGAAACCTAGCCATATAAATATATAGATAAGTACATAAAAGGGTAAATGAAAGGATCACACAACTTATCAAAAAACAACAGCCCATTTTTGCACGAGATGTGACCGATATAATTGAACAGAACATATACAATAAAACAAATGGAATAGGGGGGAAAAAAAGAGAAGCACAAATGATATGAGAAACCATCGCTGATCAATCTTTCATGTTTAAAATAACTTTTTCAAAGTAATGAAAATGAAAGCTCGGCTGTGTATATGTATATATATATATATATGTCTGTATGCATTTTGACTGATGCCAGTAATAAGATGAGACAGACAAAAAAAAAACTCCAAATAAGTAATTATTGAATGAAACTAACATAATGCCAAAAAGGGTGGTAATATTACTTCAGATGTAAACAGCAAATCCTTTGGAAAACTTTGTTTCTTTTAATGAAAACATATACAAAGGGAAACTTCTGATTTCTTAAAGCTGTCACGCCATGCACTCTAGGGGAAAGAACCACTGGATCGACGAGAACTTTTAAAACAACACCATAGGACTGCATTGTGAATTTTGTGTGTGTGTTTAATATAAAAGCAAAACACCAAAAGAAAACAAAAAACCCCAAAATAAAAAAAAG
>JANHGC010001300.1:214366-228725 GCA_027560395.1 Boaedon fuliginosus | reverse complement strand
CTGGGCTTTGCGGAAGGCGGGGAGGGGGCGCGCTTCCGAAAAGAGGATCCGGGGCGAAACCTAGCCCCTCCACACTCCTCCTCCAGTCTAGTTTTAGATTAGGAGCGGAGGGGAGGGACAAAGAATTAGAAACCACTGGTGTAGAATAGAAAGCAACTGAGGAAAAAGATGGGAATGCTTTAGAGAAGAACATTGTGGAATCTCATCAGAAAAGACAAGATAGGGGCTTCATGAAAGCCTACCCTTTTTTTATACGCCTGAAAAAAAAATATATTAAAAATATTCCTTAAAATATAGGAAGAATACTCTGAAAAGCATGTTGTATGTGCCTAACAAGGGCTTCTCTGTTTAGATATTTGGCCTACCTGTAGAAAAAAGAAACGACAAAATTAATAACTTGAGCCCTGCTCTGGAGAAAAAAAACAGGAGTAGCACATCTTGGGTGTAATGATGATTGGCACAAGTTAGCAAGTGCCAACCAATAAGAAGTTGGCTTAGAAGGATGACTAGCAAGAGAAACGTGGGGTGAGGAGGCAGGAGAGAAGAGAAAGTGAGTCACCTGGCTGAAGCATAAGCTAATGACTTGCAAAAAAAAAAAAGGCTAAGGGAGCCACTTTTGTGGGTGCAGAACGCTTGGGGTGAGTTTGGAGGTTAATTCCCCAAACGCCTAGAGGAATTCTGGTATCTGAGCTGTGGCTGAAGCGGCTTATGTGCCTGTGTCTATATAGTGTTTTGAAGAAAGAGGACCGGTTGCTATCTTGGGTCTTCTTTCTTGTGAGGAAGAGAATAAGGCCCAGAGTGATTGAAAGAATTGCTGAGAAAAAAAAAATGAAAAGAGTGGTTTGAGTCTTTTCCCCCCTTTCTTTCTTGCAAGAGGCTCTGGGGAAGTTTGCAGTGTGTTTCTACCCAGAGGGGGAATGCAGGAATAGCAGAATGCTAAAGGCTGCCTTTTCGGGTGCCTGTCATTTTCTGGTGGACTTTATACCCCTTATGTTTTGTCCTCTGCATTGTCAGAAAGTTCATTCTGCCCAAGTTTGGGGCTTCTGACAGCTGCCTGCAGCGATGCTGGCCTAGTGGTGCAGCAGCAAAATGTACATTTCTAGCAAATCAAAGGTGCTCCAAGTAGTAAAACCAGGAAGCTTAAACTTTGGGTAGAACTTAATCAACCAATGCATGGCTTTGTTTAATTGCTCAGGTTATTGAATGAGAGCGAGAAACGCCCATTCGTGGAGGAGGCTGAACGCTTGAGAGTGCAACATAAAAAAGACCATCCAGACTACAAGTACCAGCCACGAAGGAGAAAGTCAGTAAAGAATGGACAGGCTGAGCAAGAGGAAGGATCGGAGCAGACCCACATCTCCCCGAATGCTATCTTCAAAGCCCTGCAGGCAGATTCACCCCAGTCTTCATCCAGCATGAGTGAAGTACATTCACCTGGAGAGCATTCTGGTGAGTGTGCCATCTCCCCCTCCTTGTAGAAGATGAGGAAGAACACCCCATGTAGTCAGGTCTCCTAAAGGACCATCATAAGGCAGTCCAGTTAGCAGTCTGCCAAAGAAACATAAAAGAGCTAGATAGCTATTGGGAAAAAGCAATAGCTTTCGTGTACGTACAAGACAGGTCTTCAAATAATATTACCCATCACACCCATGGGAATTAGATAGCCACAGGTCGTCCTTCAGCGGTTCAGCGTCAGCGTCATTACTTTGCTAAGCCATTCCACCAGTAGTACTAAATCTTAGTTTTCATCTCAGTGGATTACCACCCCTTGTAAACTATAAACAACTGTTATTGTAGCCTTATAAAGCAGCCAGTTTTCAACTACATGCAACAATCTGCATTGGTCCTTCATTCTTATTGGCAAGCTCTCCATCATCTCCTTTGCATCCAGCCAGAGTTAATCTTTAGCTAAGTTATCACTGCCATGCAACACCTTTTGCTCATTAAAAGTGGCCGCTGGTGGGAGCTTTATAGCCCTCTGGCTGTGCCTGTTATCAGAAGGGAAAGAGGCCCAGGTGTGGCTTGCTTGCCCTGCGACTTCAAAGGCATCAAAGAGAACCTGTCCCCTTTGTAACAACTACTATCTCCTTTGTGTTCCTTATAGGGCAATCTCAAGGGCCACCTACTCCTCCTACCACTCCTAAAACAGATGTCCAGCCTGGTAAGCAGGACCTGAAGCGGGAAGGTCGCCCTCTGCAAGAAGGAGCAAGACAGCCACCTCATATTGACTTCCGAGACGTGGACATTGGGGAACTCAGCAGTGATGTCATCTCTAACATTGAGACTTTTGATGTTAATGAGTTTGACCAGTATCTCCCACCCAATGGCCACCCAGGAGTTCCAGTCACCCATGGCCAGCCTGGCCAGGTCACCTACACAGGCAGCTACGGGATCAGTAGCACCACAGCTACCCCAGCAGGCACTGGGCATGTCTGGATGTCCAAGCAGCAGCAGCAACAGCAGCCACCGCCTTCTCAGCAGCCACCCTCCCAAGCTCAGCCACAACCACCACCACCGCCGCCGCAGCACACACTCACCACCCTGAGTAGTGAACCAGGCCAGCCTCAGCAGAGGACACATATTAAGACCGAGCAGCTCAGTCCCAGCCATTACACTGACCAGCAGCAGCATTCACCTCAGCAGATCAGCTACAGTTCCTTCAATCTCCAGCACTATGGCTCTTCCTACCCAACCATCACTCGCTCCCAGTATGACTACACAGACCATCAGAGCTCCAATACCTACTACAGCCATGCTGCCAGCCAGAGTTCCAGCCTCTATTCTACATTCACTTACATGAACCCCACCCAGAGGCCCATGTACACCCCGATTGCAGACACTACGGGGGTACCTTCCATTCCTCAAACCCATAGCCCACAACACTGGGAACAGCCAGTCTATACACAACTCACCAGACCATAAAGTTCTGAAGGATGGTGTCAATTCCCCAGACTTACAAAAATATTTTTAAGTGAATGGAAGAGAGGAAAAAAATATCCCAGAATGCATTGTGCACTACAGCACCCGCTTCAAAACTGACCAGATTATTCTCATTCAAGAAACATTCCATGATGGACTAAATCCTTTGATCCGAAGGCAGTTTTTTATTTTCTTCAAACAACCAGCTTAGCTTGCATAGGTATGAACTTGTTAATTATTTTTTAACAATAACTAAAAATGAAAAAATATAAACTCAAAAAGTATTCCTCTGTGAGGAATACTCTCTATTTTAAATATTTTTAGTATGTATTGTGTATGATTTGTTACCAATATGATGGGATTTATATGTACTTGTTTTTAGAGAAACTTTTATAAACTGCTTTTTCCTTTTTTGGGGGGTGGAGGTGGGGGGGAAATTGGACCACACTTAGCAAAAGAATATGCCTTAGCTTTTTTCCCTGCTGTCAGAGGTATTTTTCTATAGTTAACAGTCACTTTTAGAGACTAAAATGTGTGCATTAAAAATCAAGAAAAAGGAAATGTTGAGGAAAGGAAAGAAGTGCCCATTAACATGATTGTGGGAATTTGGAAAGAGACTTCTATTTTTCTAGCATGGAAATAAAATACGGGGAGAAAAAAAATTAACAAAAAAAGCAAGGATACCTTGAGCCTTAAAATAACACTTATCAGACGCCTTAAAGAAAAATCCTGTGAAATCTTCCAAAAGACTTGCACAATTATCTTCTACCCTGCCAAGGGAAAATATGGAACTCCCAAGAAGAGAGCTCAGTTTTACAGGTCTGAAGCTTTTTAATTATTATTATTTTATTTGCAACTACAAGCACCAAGTTATAAAGCCAGAACCAGCATTCTCTACCTTGATCCCTTTTCTTCAGCTTCCAACACCAGACCAACATTTGTGAGACAAATTGCGGTCACTCGAAAAACCAAGAGCCTTCCCTGTAAATTGCATGAAAAACTAAAATACTTTATTCCATGAAGACAGCTTACAAAAGAAGGAGATGGGAATGACACAGGGACACCAGCTTTAGCAAGGTTCATGGGTGACAGTAGTAGGTGGTTTTTCTTCTTTTAAAATTATATATATTTATTTTGTGAAAAAGATGTTTTTAATCAAGAGGGTGTTTTTTTTTTCAATTTCCCCCCTTCCACATTAGAAATCTTTGTAATGTAAACAGAAATACCAGCATCTTACTCAGAGGGTATATGGTGCCTAATTGTTAAATTATGGTCTAAATCAATAACCCTTTATTTTATTTATCTCTCAGTCTTTGTTTTTGTATTTTATTATTCTTTTGGAATGTGTCTTAGGTTTGTACAAATACCTGCTCCCGTTTGTCTTTCTATCTTTTCTATTTCTGTTTGGTAAGAATAAACTGGAAAGCTTTTTTTGTTGTTTTTCTCATTGTACAAACAAAGCATGGCTAATTAGTGTATCACTGAGTTATTTCTGCCTGAATACTTTTGGACTCATGATTTGGGCCGGACTAAATAAGAGAGCACAGAAGGTAAGAGTGGACTTGAACCACTCTTTCATTTGTGAAAAATTCCCCAGGTTAAAGCCAATTAGCAAACCTTCCTTTACATGCGGATGTCTGACTTACAGGGATTTCATTTTGCATGAAGGAACATTCAACAGATTCCCAAAAAATTGCTTTCCAAAGTGGTCCAATCCACTGTATTGCCACCTCTTTTCTCTGGGTAGGGCTAGGCTTATTCTGCCCAAGTGAAGCAAAGCAACAGTGAATGTAAACCAACAAAGCAGGGAGTGGCACATTTCCATTAGGGCTTGATTTATCTGTCCCTTGAAGGTGCCATAGAAATGAATGGATGCTGCTGGAACCACCAGACAATGGATGCCTCTCAATGTGCCTAACCAGCCTTTCACTTCATTTGGGAGGAAAATTAGAGAAAGCGACACTGGTGAACTTGCAGCCAAACAGTTAAAATATTGCTTTTGGAAAAAGTTAGCCAACTTTTTTTTAATTTTAAAATATTATATTTGTTAATTATTTTATAGGGAATTCAGTAGAAGAAAAGCTTAAAGCACTCTTATCATATGGTATCTTTTCTACTTCTATATTAAAAAAAAGCAGATCTCTTGAAAGTATTTCTGTAACTTAAGTAATGTCCTTTCAAAAAGATTAGTTTTAGATAAAAGAACACTTTTTTCAGTCATTTTGTTTGCAAACCCTTTGGGTCTCTGTAAAACTTATCTTTTTGTATATTATTGTTTGCAATAAATATACATTGTATTAAACTTGGAATGAAAGAGCTATTTTAGCTGTAATTCCGGAAGTGATCCTAATTATCTTAGTGAAGATGCATTGTTTTTGTTTGATGCAGTTACATCTACTGGTGACCTAACCTAACCTACAGTCTACTGAAAAATGTACTATATACTCTTCTGATCAAAGTCAAATTTGGAGTGTACAGCATCACTATCTACAACTCTTTAAAGCAACTGCATCTTTTCCTGGGAACACATGGTTTGGAAAAGTCACAAGTGGTTTAAAGAGTAGAAACAGGTGTTATATTCTTCATAGTAGTCTTGGAACTGGAGACTTGTACAACCCTATTCTATAATAACATAGCTATCACACTCAAATCAGTTTACAAATTATCACAACTCCCCCCCGCCCCAACTTTTCAGGATTGACAGTCTGTTTAGTTGTGTTGCCTGCTAATTCTCTTGCAAAATAAATGGAAGGAATCATGGATGTCCCAGCATTTGAACAGGGAAAATAAAACTTACCGCGGTTTTAACATTCCAGAATATTATTTCTTACACAACCTAAAAATACCGTTTTCTATTCAGCACATGATTACATGTGCTGGGCAATGTTACATGGATTATCTTACTTTCGTTGCCTTCAGAATGCAAAGAAATACCTGGCCAGTACCAACATCTTCGACCAAACAGCACTTTTCTAAAGAAATTACCAAAACAAGTCTGAATGTTTCAAGACTCAACTGAATTTGAAAACCATGTAATACAAAATTTGGAACATTGGCTGGGCCTTATTTAAAATGGCTAAGGAAATACGATTCAGAAACGTAACTTAAAAATTATATAATTAAATGGATGCAGCATTGAAAACAATATGCGCAACAGTAGGAATTTCAGTGGAATCAAAAAAAAAATACTAAATATCACACTTTGGTATGAAATGTATCGCAAATATACTACTCCAGTATGGATTGTTAAAGATGGTAATACATTTTCTAAAAAAAGTCTGGGAAGTGTAACTAGCAGGTTAGATCTTGCCCTCATATTAATGGCAATGTAGTAAATCCCAGGAAATTTGGAAGATCTATAATAGAATGAAACTGATTCTAAAAGCTGAATTTCCTTTCCAACTTGCAATCTTTCTATTAAATATTACTAAAACTTATTTCTACAGAGCATATCGAATTACTTTTGTACATGCCAACAGCATCTAGGGTACCTTACATTTCTCATTAGAAAATACATACAATTCCTACAGCAGATAAAGAGCAAATACAGTAGGCTTCATTTATTCATTAAAAATAAATCTGTCCCAGAATTTAATTTAATGTGGAAACTAGGACTATAGTTTGGACTATAATTCCACCCATGGACTTGTACCATATCTGAAGTCTAAGCTCGTCTTATTTAAGGCATAGATGATTTTGTAAATCAAAATAGATTTTTTACAAGATAGGACTAATTTTTCACTTTAACTTCGTCGGTTTGAATAATTGTATTTTCAAAATGACACAGGATACTGTCTGAGGGAGAGGAGCAGTTTAGAATAGGAAATATAAATATTTAGAATTAAACCTTACCCTCAGGATGTGTACTTAATTTACTCATGTGATGCTTGTAAATCTCTCTTTTATTTGCTTTGTGTTTTTATCCTGTTTCTCCCTTTCTTTTTTCCTTTAAAAAGATCAGTTAAAATATTTAAAATGGGTAAAGGCATCCAATTTATGAGCAAAGGATGCTAAAGTGCACGCACTGGTTCCTGCTTCCACCTGTAATTCATAGGAACTGCTGGCCACACCCATTGGGCAAGTCCCCTTCTACTACCTTTCATTCAGAAAAAAAAATGATCAGATGTGGATGGTGCTGATGCTGATGGCCGAGGCAGCCAGTTAGAAGAAAACAGCACCTGCAGGGTGCCTTTCAGGTGTTTTGAGAGTTTAACCTCCATAACATCTGCCTTTGGCTATTCTGCCTGGAGCTTATTGGAGTTTTACCTTCCTTTGCCCAATCCTATGGTTAATGCAGTACGAGCCCACAAATTTGGCCTCACAAATCTCAAAAAGACTTGCACTTGCCAGCTTTAGCCTGGGTGGCTGCCTGGAACAGGATCCTGGCTAAGTAACACATTGCCTTGTTGAAGGTAATGACGATGGAAGGATACAAGGTAGACTGCTTGCTTTGGCATGAATCACCTAGGGAGTTCACAGGATCATATGGGCTTGCAAATCCTCTCCAGCAAAACAAACAGATGAGGTCATTCCTTGAACTTCTCGGTTTTAATCTAAACTGCTGCTGCTTAGTAATTTTCTTGCTCTCAAAGCATTGGTGGAATTTTTTTCCCCACACAGATCTTGCTCGTGGCATGAACAGCAGAGAAAGTTAGCTGCCCATGAAAAGCAAGATGCAATTCCATCCAAGAGCTGCAGTGAAGCCAGCACAATGGTGCTCTTTTCCAGCCAGAGATGTCGATAAACAATTTAAGGAGAAAACAACAACAATATCATCTGTTTTATCAAGTCAACTAATCACTGGCCTAGATTTGGTGCCAACTTTTGAGGACTGTTAGCCACACTGCTTAGTTTCGCTTCTGTTATTAAGGGGGTGGGGAATAATATTTTTGTGTTTTGCGGGGTCTGATAGTCATCTGCCTTGATTTCATTTTAAAGACAAGGACAGATAAGTTCCAACAAGCAAACACCGAGGGAAACAATATGTCTTGGAGAAGTTATCAGTCTTGGTAAAAAAAAGGATGCAAAAATAATCCTTAGCAGCAGCAGCATCTGTAGCAAAGCATGGTTGGGCCAAAATGACAACATGCTCATCATACGCTCAGACAAATCCCAACATTATGTATTTGTGTCCTTTCTTTTGTCACAGGTAAATTGTACCAGTAGCATGATGATGACATGCATCTATTGTCATTTTCCCCTCTTCCAAACTTCTTCTACAAAATGCCCAGGAACTATTCTGACGTAAGCTGCTATTCCATTATTTTACTTTCATTTGCTAGAAAACATTGAAAAGGCACCCAGCTTCCTTTAATTTGGCCAATATATCTGAAAAGAGAGAAATCAGATTTTATTATTTAAATTCTGAAGCCCAGAGAGAGAGGGAGACAAATATATCCTCGCTATTTCCATGCCTATGGAGAAACAGACCATCTAAGTAAAACCTTTTATGAAAACTGTGACTTTCAACCCAAAAATAATGATCTAAGAACTTGATGAAATCCTCCCACTATCTGTGGTAGTCCTTTAACTTTGTACCATCTATGAGTCCAATTTAAGGACAACTTCTGAAACCTTTTCATTTTACAAAATGCCACTTTGCTTCCAACTTTGCTTCCCGTCTCTTTCGTAACTCCTTGTTTTTGATTCCCTATCCAAGACTCCTAAAGTCTATTGTAAGATCCAACTCAGCCAGAAAAAAGATAGAAAAGATGCTGTATTTTACAACCCTGACTGCACTGAACGGTACAAAGAAATCAGTAAGAATTGTTAATTGCCATGAAGGAAGCGGTCCCGTAAATCAGATGATTGGTCCATTCTCGGTCCCACTAAGTAAGAAGCATTCTCCAAAGTTTCATAAAGAATATTTTTCTTCTTTTTCCCTCTTGCAGAATTGAATGATTATTATTACATGGTTATTTACAGCTAGATAAGCAGTTATATTATTAATTAAACCTGTACATTGAATATGCAAACACAGTTATTAAATACATTTAAATATTTTTAAAATGACTTATTCCACATAGGTAGTGGAGAGTGATAGACATAGAGGAATAATTCTGGTTTCTCTAAACAAAATTAGGATGTCTGGCCATCCATATTTGTTTCTTTTCTTCACTGCCAGCTCATTACTGTGTTCTGAAAGGGGCGGGCTTCAGGGAATGGGTGGGTGGGTGGATGTCAATTGAGATCTTAATAGGTAGGCCTAATCAGCCAAATTCAGTTAATTGGGCAAGTCCAGCCCTTTCCTGGTTAAAAAAAAATCCTTATATTCATACAATCAGACTTTCAACTAAACCCACCACCAGGAATTTGATTTGGTGTGTTCAGAATGATTTTTGAAAACCCTCTGGTCAAAATAATATGCCAGAGATTCAAACTGGAATCAATGATCTTTGTGCTGCTTGTTGTGACAAATCCCGTTTTGCCAAGGGCCAAGCCAGAAACACGAATTGTTCTTTCATCTTAGCTCTGTTCTAAAGATTGTCTATTTGAGGTGTTTGAATGATGTGACTCTGACAGATATTCTCTTGAGAAATGTATATTTACAGAAAAAGAGTGCTTTTACAGTAACGTCTCTTTCAAAATGATGTTTCAAATTCATATTTGTTTGTAAGCTAAAGCACATGTGCATGTACACGATATCCTTATCAATTTTTAGGGTAGTTTGGGAAACCCAAATCAGTTCAAAGGTATGAACCAAGACAGTTTTCAATTCTCATAAATTACGAAACAAACATCTGTTCCATTATATCTCTCACCTACATATTTCCCTGCTGGTGCAGTGACCTCTATGTCGCTCATTGCTTTTAAAGACTAATAGTTCCACTGCAGATATTCCATTAAAGAAAAATAGCTTCTACATATAGAGTCAGCAAAAGTCTAAGGAGAAAGATCAACCATATGAATGAAGGAAATCAAAATGAAGCTTAAAAGGCAGAGCTGGTTCAACTACCATAAATCTTCAACAACATCTGCCTTATGATGATTCTTAAATATTTCCAAATCCAAATCACCCGTGCAAAATACAGCAGACTTATGATTGTGTGTGAACCAGTGGTACTGCTGTTACATTTCTTGAGGGAATCAGCTTCTAAATATACCGATAGCGAACATTATAATTTTCTGACTATTTCCATATCCCGATCTCTTTTCGTGAAGGAAAGCAATCTTCAAAACAAAACAGAAACGATCACAGAGTTGTTGGAGATGTAGATGTAGATATACAGAGACGAGTTAACATACTATGGAGTCAGATAAGGATTTGCAAATTATTTTAAATGAATCAAGGGCATTCACTTGCTCACTATGTACTTATACATATCTTTAAATGGTCCTCAGAGAACCTGTCTTCTGCCTTGCCTTTAAGTCAACCTTAAAATGCCATGGTAGAGGTGTCTCATGTCATGGCCCCAACTTGTGACAGTGAGAACTTCAGCAAGTTCCTTTCTTATAGCTTTTGAGCACATCCTTCAGACAGAATGGGACAATGTGCCAACTCACCATGGCTAACTCGCTGCAGGACAACTTTCCATGACCAACTCACCATGGGACAACTCGGTCCGGGGCAATTTAATAATTCTATTTAATTATTTAAAATAAAGAATTGTTTTAATTTTGGCCATTCACATGTCTTTCTGTCCCTCTTTTGCACCCTTTCTTTAATGATTTTATTCCGCTATTTCTTTGATATTGGTGTAACTCTTGTCCTGCAACGAGTTGGCCATGATGAGTTGTCACAGACCCTCCTCAGAACCTCTTTGACCAAGATTTTTATTGCTTTGATAGCTTATGAGCTCATTGCGTTTTAATTTGCAACTCTTACAAAGATTTTGTTTTTAAGAAAAATGTCATTTCAGAAAGCTTGTTCTAAAAGGAGGGATATATTGAAAAAAATGAGAGAGGAGAAGTGGGGGAAGTATATAACACCAAGGTTTGCCCAACAGTGTGACAGAATGCTAGAGTGGGATGGGGGCATTTAGGCTAACAATTTCAACTGTTTGCTCAGCGCAGGAATCCAACTTAAAATATCCCAGACAGATGGCTGTCTGCTTTCGTTGCAACTTATGTAAGGAAGGAAGCTCACCATCTGTCTGGACAATTGGTTCCACACTACTAAACTGCTCTTGGTGTGAGCAAGTTTCTATTAACATTCAGTCAGAACCTGCCATCCTGAAACTTAAATCCAACACTGTATTCCATAACTTGCACTCTGGAACTAGAGGCAGCAGGCTTTACTTTCTTCTATCTAACATTCTTTCAGGGGCAGTAAACCTTCGGTTTATCAGTCCTTGATACCAAAGAATGCAATGATGTACAGTATATTGCCACAATGTTGTACTATTACATTTAATGGATATTCATAAAAAATACCAAACACCAAGTTAGTTTGCTAAAAATGCGATTTCATGTTCATTTCATTGAAGAAGAATGCTACTCTATATGCCCTTTGCCTTCTTTTCTCAAGAGCAGACTTACTCAGATACTTCAATGAATATCAAATACAGTTTCTAGTACCTTAATCATCCTGTTTGCTCTTCTCCGAACCTCTAGAGATAATTTGAGAAGCTCGCAATAGGTATTGAACCACAATTTGCACATCCATGCATTATTTCCTTGGTCCTATTTGCAGTTCTTTTCTGGACTTTCCAAGTCTACCTTTTTTTTAGTTACATTTTTGAATTTATATTTATTTTTTTTTAAAAAAAAATCTCGAAGTGGGAAGCACTAGCAAGAATTATACACAATGATAAAATTCCATCAGTGATCTGTATGAAAGTGCTATGATATTGTCCTTCATTAATTTCTTTTCCCAAAGATACCACCATAGAAATAACTTTTTTACAGCTGTTGCCACAGCTGTCCACAATTTCTCCTTAATCCTTTTCTTAATCAATTACTACAACTTGCGACAGAGACTCTCTATCTCAATCATATGTCTCAATTGCTCAAACAGAATTGAAATCTTCATCCTTCCTTTGTAAGAGCAATCCATTTATGAATTAGTTAGGCACATTGAGTTGGACCAGCAACTCTATGAACAAATATCAATTATTTCAAATTATCCCTGCAAATGTGCAATTATCTTGAGCATCCAGTTTTCACTAGTATAACTACCTTTGTAATGTAATTTGTAATTTGTAATTATTACCTTAGTCGTGCTGGCCACATGACTACGGAGACGTCTTCGGACAGCACTGTCTCTTCGGCTTTGAAACAGAGATGAGCACCGTCCCCTAAAGTCAGGAACTGACTAGGACGTATGTGCAAGGGGAACCTTTACCTTTGCCTTACTACCTTTGTAGTCATAGACATATCATTGTTGTTCATGATTTACCAATGCCTTCTTCCCTGGAATTGATATCTTTATTCTCCAATTATTCTCCAAATCTATTTTTAAGTTCCCAAAATAACTAGCTACCACTTTCATATTTTTGCTGTCAACTGTAAATTCATTAAGCAGGCTGATTACCATTTCATATGTATTTAACATTAAAATTAATATACTTTCATGATTGCTTCTAGGACTTATTTCCCAGTAGCCAAGTCATGTGTAGATGACACCACACACTCCAGTTTTCATTCCAGCTGTCATTTTTCTCAATCCTGCTATTCTAATTACCTATTTGTTCAAGTTAAACAGCTATGGGGACGATATATCTCATTCTCTCACTCCCTTTCCTAGATTGTACTATTTTGGTTTTTCAAATTCAATAATTACAGCATCCCTAAATTTATTATAAAGGCTTCTAAAAAAATAAACAGATAATCTAAAATACCGTTTAATGCCATTTTACTGTAGTGGTTAAAGACATTAAGCTAGATAAAAACCAGTAGACCTCCTTGTTCTAGTCTTTCTTAGGCATGAAGCCAGCCTAGTGACTTTGGGCAAGTCACTCTCTCACAGCAGTAGCAAGTACTTCTGAAAAGGTTGCCAAGAAAACTTCATGGAGTTGTCCAGGAAGTCACCAGAAATTAATGTTGACTTGAAAATGCACACACATAGCACAATTATCAGCCCTAGTAGTATGCTTCACAATCTGACATGAGCTACAGAATCATTTTATTTATTCGATTTATATCCCGCCTCTCTTCACCCATCAGGGGAACTCGAGGCGGCAGAACAATACAATAAAAACATTTAACCTTAATCATAAGTTTCTTTCGAATCTTGGAATAAACAGATAAAGACGATATCAAGTCAAGCTCAACTCCTGCTGAGAATAGCTATAACTATTCTGTTTTCTAGATAACAATACATAATTGGTTGTTAGTGACTTTTGCTAAGACATTTCTTGACTCCTTGATCTAAAGCTTTGGAGCTCTCTGGTTTTATCTGCCACCTGGTCCTAAATAGGTCACTCTACTTAGTTTCCCGTCACAGACGAAGTCAGCCAGGTGTAACAAATGCTAATCTTGGTTCCCCTGCCAAACTATAAAATGACATCTCTTACTCAATTTCAGATGGTTGTTCAAGGGGTGTTTTTTTTTTTTTTTTTTTTGAAGAAGGGGTGTGTGAGAGAGCCTTCAGAGACAGGCAAGCAGCCTAAAACAGGAAGTGACAAATGGGAAGAAGAATCAGCCCCAATTTAGTTCTGAGTATTTTGGCTTGGTTTATTCTTCTGAATAATACTGTAGACTGATTCCATTTGAGATCACAATGGATTCAGAAGGACAAAATCAGTGTGAAATGAGGCCTGTGCTAATGCTTACTGTATGTTGTAAGCATGCTCCACAGACCGTTCTAGTACTCATCTACATCTGAATGACACCAAAGTAGACCTGAGTACAAAGCTACCGTTACCACTAAATAATACATTCATTGCAGAGATAGCCTTCCTATGACCTTCCTACCTTTTGTATTCACTTTCTGGTTTTCAGCAGCACTCCAAAACAACTTTGTGCCATTAGATTGTCTACCTAGCATCCTTGTTCATGCTGATGAAAACACTTTATACAAACCTTGAGGTCTCTCTATGTATTGCTTTTAAGACCCTATTCAAAGGGGTAATGGTGGCCTGTTATTAAATAGCTGTATGCTTATCTCTGGGATAAATGCTTTAACTCTTGATAGCCGCTGTTTCATCCCCAGACAGCCTTCCACAGCGAGTTTCCATTTAAAAAAAAATAGGAACTTGCTTTATGCATCTTCCGTGAACATGTAGTTGGCCATACATGGAATTCGATCTTGAGTCTCCCCAGTATATTCAGTGGTGGGATTCAAATTTTTTACTACTGGTTCTGTGGGCATGGCTTGGTGGGCTTGGCTATGCAGTCATGTGACTGGATGGGCCACCACACACCCCTGCGCCCCGGTTTTTTTGCCTAGAAAGCTTCCCCAAAGCATCCTGGCAGCCAAATAGGGGTACGTGGAGACTCCTAGAAGGGGTGGGGAGGGGAGGGGACAAACAGAGATGGTATTTTCTGGTTCTCTGAACCA